>JBBPDA010060535.1:0-13262 GCA_037974385.1 Arnoldichthys spilopterus | reverse complement strand
TTTGAGCTACCCTGCTAAGATACCAGTGATCCTGCCCCTTTCTGCTATCTGGACCAACCTGACCTGCACTGATACCCACTTAGTGGTTTTGAAGTTTCTGCGGCTTTAAACCCACCCGGTTTCTGTAAAGCTGCTTTGTGACAACGTCAGTTGTAAAAAGCGCTATACAAATAAACTTGACTTGACTACATTTGACCTTTTGACAACATTTAACAACTGTTTACAGTAACAGGAAGTGTTAGTTCTTGTTCATCATGTAGGGGGGCATTTGAAATGGGTCAGTCAGAGTCTGGGCAGTGCAGATTCTTGGCTGGTTTATTTTAAACAAGAGTGTTTAGGAAGGGGCTGTGTATGGCTTAATGAAGTCAGTGGCCTTCAAAAATAAAGACAGGTGTGACTGAGTGTTTGCATGTATCACTAATAATAATCACTACGTCTTGTCAAGCCAATATATCACTTGTGAAAATACAGATTAAACAATCACAGAACCACTTTCCTTAAAGGCCCTTTCAATGGATGGTTCTGTATAAACATTTTGTAACTAAGATGTGCAAATATGAAGAAGATTTTCAATGTTGACAAACCTCCATATGATGTAAAGATTCTAGACCAATGTAAAATTTTGCATAGAATTACATCTACAAACCAAGGACTATTTCAGAACCTTATTTTTTAAGGATGTGAGTGAAAATGTATGCACCTAAAATGTTATTAAAGTAAAATACCAAGGATCATTTGAACATTTTCAAAATAAATTGTTGTGCATTCTAGCTAGCTCAAACCAGCCATTGATATTTCTTCTTTTAAATCAATGACCAAAAAATATACCATCATGTAACATTTGTATGAAAACATGTAAATCTTTTTTTGGAGACTTCATTCTCAAAGGTAGCAGATGATAATGATGTAGAAGAACCAGAATTTGCTGTGTTCTTAAGAGCAACTTTTCTTTCACCTCAGCTCAAGAAGCTCAGGAAAGTTTCCTTTTTGAGTACATTCTTTGGCATAGTAACCAAAGAACATTGCAAATATTTCTGCATAACACAGTCATAGATCTGCCACAAATGCAAATTACCTTTGTCCAAGTGTTGAACTCTTTTGAAATTTAAATTGTATACTCCTACTATCTGCAGTGAGAGTGCTTACACTGTGTTGTACTAGCTTTAACTAACTTGTTTTTTTTTCATAGGCATGTGTAATGTCAATGTATGGCTATGACATCTTAGGACATATATATCAAGCTATGTGTGAATCTCAAGAATTTGGCCAACCACAGGTTGAAATACTTACGTCAGAGAACACGGTAGTCAGAGAGTCAGTAAAATCCCTCACTGATGGTATATAAAATAAGAAAAAATTAAAGTGCTAGATCTACAGGCGCAAAGCATGAGAGACAACCTAGTCTTTACTGGTAACCCAAAGGAGACCAAAGAGGATCCAGAATCCACATTAAAACTCAGAACTAGCTCAAGCTCCAATCGAACACCATTAATAACAACACTTTCCACCGTGTTCATCACCTTGGAGGAAGAAGACCTGAAGGCCACAAACCTAGACCTATTGTGGCCAAATTTTAACATTATAAGCAAAAGGAGCTGGTAAAATGTCTCTAGAGTATGAAATTGGTTGAACTTTGAAATTGAAGATCTCTGTGGTTATAAAGCGTTCGTTGGTCAATGCCAAGATATGCAGAAATTCCCACCAGTTCATGCCAAGGGCCAAGCACTGATCTATTTTTGCAAATAAAATATCATATCATCAAGGGTGATGTGGATGATTATTTCTGTTAGTGGCCTACCAGTGTTGTTTAAGCAGAGGACACTTCTCTTGTGTCATAACAGTGCACCAGATTATGGAGGCACCTTTAACTGACTGCAATGTGATGATGCCAAGAACTAAGCAAACTTAGAAAAAAGCTCAAAATCCAAATGTAGTCATCCAGCACTCTATATAGTCTTCCAAGGGCAACATTGTTCATCTCTCTCTCTACTGCCTCTATGCAATGCAGTGCATCAGTGAAGAACTGTATCACTTTTTGTTATCCTGAACACTGGTTTAAAAGCTAGAATAAGAAAGTATGCGAATGCATAGTTTAACCAGACTTGCAACAGTTGAAAGGATACCTTCCTGATAAAGTGAAATCCCTTTCTGAAGTGATACTCCTTCCTGATATACTGAAATGTCACACATGGTGAGAAGCTTCACACATGACCATAAGAAAGTATATGTATGTGCATTTCATATGTATGTGCTTCAGTCTGACATGTTTCTGTATTAACATTTCACATGTATGTGTGTCTGTATTTATTTTTAAAGAAAGAGACCTTAAAAATTCCATTTATTTTTAGTGACTAGAAATGATAGTTTTATTCTTGATGCCTAGAAGGCCCTGTGGGTCACCCTCTGCACATGAATACACATACACATTTTGCTTGCCCACTTAATATACTATACATTCACATCAACATTGTTTTCTCTATCAAATTTAGTGCTGACTTTTTTTCTGATGATAAGAAAAGATATCCACTGTAGATAGATTCAGTTAACATTATTTACCATAAACAATGATCTTCCATAGAAGAGCTTTGTCAAGGACTCTGGTTAGGCTATGTTTGTGTTCAATTTTCCTGATTTCTATGTTGTTGATGATAATGTTTTTTCTTGTGATCATGAGATATTGTTCCCTGGATTTGCTTAGTTTTTGACAATGAGGGTTGACAACCTTACTAAATAAAACTCCCCTGCACATTTCACCTACTTCAAAGCCTCAGATGTAAATAAAACCACCCCATTAAAAATGTGACTGCAGAAATGCTAACTAAATGTAGTAAAAAAAAAGAAGAAATTACCTGCCTTTATGCTAGGCAAACTATTGTTATATTTTGAAACTCTGTAAATTAGGGGCGTGCAATATATATGTGTATTACAGCTGCATTAACAATAGTCCTCACTAACTGTGTCTCCTTTGCAGGTGGCTCCTTCAATGTCACCAGTGTTGCAGGTGCGTGTACGAGTGCGTCGTGCAGCACTGCAGCTGGACCAGGCTGCCCAGCAGGCCCAGTTGCCCTGCTGTTGAATAGGTTGGCTCTTATCTAGAAAAAGAAGTAGATTCATTCACTTATTAAATGACTAATTGACTCATTGGTAGAGTGATTGACAGGAAAGACAGAGTGAGTGACAGGTTATAATGCTTATGATTGCTGACATTACACCAAGAGGATTAAATACATATGTGTGAGCCTTATTCCTAATATTATGTGGTACTATTACAAATATTTGCATATTGTTTTGCTTAGAATAAACCTGCTATTTTTTGAAAAATGTTTTTAAAAACTGACACGGAAAAGTTCTTCCAAGAGTATTTTCAAGGTTATTATGTGTAAGACATCTGAAATACTGATACTGTTACTGAAATACTGAAAGTTTAGCATTCCAAATTTAAAACTGTAAAAAAAAATAGAAGCCTATTGTTTGCTAATGTTTTCCTACATAGCATAGGCCATGAATAGAGCATTGTTTTCTTAGTTCTCAGTGAGGACATTGGGTCTTCTGCACACGTACCTTTCATTAGTTCATGGCGAAGGGTTTGACAGGCAATGCCTTCAAACTGCAGTGGGCACAGGCACACACATTCTCCATCTATCTGGGCCACTGTGCCCCCATTCTGGCATGGGTTGCACTTACACAAACTGTACTCAGCTATGTACTCATGCAGCGCCCTCTGCAGGTTCTCTCTCCTGGGCTGGGCATCAGGGAAGCTTAGAGGAATTGCATTGTAGATGGGCTCAGGCTGAGAACACAGGACAGCAGCATTTTTATGTGCATATATGTTAATACTGAGTAATGCTACAAGTTCATGTAAGATTTTAATCCCTAGATGTCACCTATCACTGGTAATAACAACATTTTATAATAAATATTTTTCACTTATATCTGAACAAGTAATTACGTTAACAATGTGAATTTTAAAATGAATTTCAAGTTATAGTTTTGCATGGGCACAACATGGGTAAAAGAAATAAAATTAAGAAATGGAAATAGTGTACGTTTTTAATTGATTACAATTTCAATTAAGTAAATCCATTACATAACCATGTAACTAATCAAAACATATGTAAATATGTAGTTACATTTAAATAGAAATAATTACCATTTTACTAAGAACCAAATGGGTTGTAGAAGATTTTTTTTCGGTTTGGTTGAACTGAATGAACTAAGGCTCAGGCATAAACCCACACTTACATGGGGAGAACAGCAACAATTAGTAATGACATCATGTGTGTGTCTTGCTGTTCTGGATTTGTCTGGATGTATTGATTTTTCAGTACAAATAAAGAAAATAAACATTTAGGCTTGACAGAAAATGGATAGTAAGCTATTTCACTGCCATCTCTAATGTAGCCTAGCTTGAAGTAAACTATGTAGTAAAATAGCTAACATTAATGATTTTCATGTTGACTACTGGCTAATTAACCTCTTAAATTCTCTTGAACCTTTTTTAACTGACAAGTTTTTTTGGCTGAAAAACTTGAAAAGTTGAGATATTTTGAAAAATTAAAAACATTAAATCACAGAAAACAAGAATCTGTGATTCTTGCCTAAAAACAACTGTATTGCACCTTTAAAAAAAAGTGTAACCAGAACCCCAAAAGCAATACTTCTGATTTTAAGATTTCTATGGAGCCCAGAAAATACATCTTCAGCACTGACATACCCACCATATACCTTATGTACAGTGATATTTCCACAGTCAGGGGATGTGTACCTCGCTGTAGATGAGGGCAGGCAGATCTCCAATTGTCCGTGCCCACTCCACATAGTGCTGCCAGTCCAGCAGGCCATCTTTACTGAGCTGAGACTTCATTGCTGCTGCTGACTGTGGGGAGCCACCCTTCACTGCACTTATCACTTTATCAATTGTTGCCTTCTTTTCACCCTGTCCATCTGATCCATCTGAGCACAGGTAGACCACATATATGACATATATGACACACATATAATGTGCATGTGTGTGTGTTTGTATATACAGTGTAGTGCTTGAAAGTTTGTGATCCCATATTTTTTCTATATTTTAGCCTAAATATATAAAACATGATCATATTTTCACTAAATTCAAAAAATTTGATGTGATCCAATATTACATATATCTGAGTGGCAAAAGTAAATTAACCTTTCAGTTTCTGGCATGACCACCTTGTGTAGCAATAACTGCAACTAAGCATTTCCTGTAGAACAGGACATTTCCAATAACTGCAACTAAACTGTTCATCAGTCATGCACATTGGCTTGGTCAAATTCTAACCTATTGGTCTGTACAAAACAGCTTTAAATAAAGGTTGTTCGTAGATTTTCTCAGATTAACCACTTGCTTCAGGTATTTCTATAACATTGGGTTAACGTTGGTTTTGGCCATTCCAAAGCATTAACTTTATCTTTGTTTAACCATTCTTTGGTAGAACAACTTGTGTGCTTAAGGTAGTTGTCTTGCTCAATGGCTCACTCTCTCTTGAGATTCTGTTCATAGTCAGATGTGACATTTTCCTACAGATTTTCGTTTAACAGTGTTTTCTTATGGTGGACTCATGCATATTACATTAGACGTAGGTGACATAGATCTTTAGTTCTAAAGAATTAATCCTGGGTTTCTTTGTAACCCTTAATCTTAGAGTGTCTGATCTTAGGACTTTTAAAAAGATATATATTTATGCATGAATATAGGAAATAATTCTAAAGGCATTACAAAGTTTCATACACCACTGTATACATACAGACACAGATTTGAGATTCTCTTGAAAAATAAAATGAATGTTTTAGATGCCTGCAGTAATTTAAAAAGTTGGAACTGGTAAAATAAAAAATGCTTACAGATTATAGAATGTTCAAGTTACACAATTTTGAAACATTCCACAATAAGCAGGTAAACGGTTAAGAAAAAAAAAGCCTGATGGTATCATGGCATAAAAGGAGTACCCAGTCTTTGTAAGCAAAAATGTGGGGGTTTTTTATCTTGCCAAACGTAAAACATTAACCATCTATAGTACATAATATTTTGAAAAGATTCAGGAATTCCAAACAATCTCAGTTCTTATATGGTAAGGACAAAAACTGTGATCTTGATCTGTGTTCACTTGAAAATGTATAGAACATCATGAAGAAAAGAATCAGACAAAGGTAAGCACAGACTGTTGAGCAGCTGAAATCTTGTATAAAGGAAAACAAAAATTCAACTTGCAAAATTGCAACAATTATTATCCTCTGTTTCCAAATGAATAAAAAGTTTAATTAAAAATACATATAAAAGGCAACATTTTTTTATATTTACAAAATACATTTCCATTGATAATTAAAAACATTCAAAAATATGATTTTCACATACCTGTTGTTTTGACTGTTAGTGTTTCACACTTGTCTAATGGTGTTTTTTTTATTTCTGGATCAAACTTTCCATATGTACTATTAATCTTGAAGTTAGCATCAATACCAAGTTTAAAGCAATCCTTGAGCATAGTCTCTGTCACCTCTGAAAGCCCAAAAATAGAGAATTCTTAGTAATGCAAAAGTGTATAATTTATTATGTGCCTTTTCTAAAGAAGGGCTTTAAGCTCTAAGAAGGCTCTACTATGAGCTAAAATATGTTTACAGTAATGTGTAACTCTGTAAAGCTACTGTGTGTAACCTGACATTTTCAGTAAAATAAAAACCCAGTTGGTAGTATTGTAAGACACTGAACTGAGTATCGTGAAACACTAGGCATAGTATGGTGAGATGCTATGGGAGGAGGTGAGCTCATTATGGCAGAACCCAGTTGCCAATGCAATCCATTAAAAAAAAAACAGGATTCACTGGTCACACTCCACAATGAAATAAAAGACCTTCTGTCAAGCTCAGAATTTGCCTACCACCACATCAAAAAGTTAGAACAGTCAAACCATTCCCTCCAAACTATGGACATGTTCATGAAACAAAACAAAATAATAAAAGAACCATATTATACATACAAAACAGAAGTATTACTCTAACAAACCCTGCCTCATTTTTGCTGAATAATGAAACAATTTAAACACAAATAATTTATCAAAAATATAGGGAAAAAAACTCAAAGGGAATAAATACAGACTTAGTAACCAATTCCGATAAGTAATAAATGAACAACTCAAAGTTTTGTATTCCATGCTGAAACAAAACACACAAAAAAATAATCATGCTAATTTGGTTATGGACAGACTGTACATCGAAGGCCAATACAGTGACTCTTTTAATCAGCCACAGTACATTTATTAGGGCCTGTTAGTACCATGATTAACATGTTGCTACTGCTGAACTTTTCTCCCCCAATTCCACAAACATAACAGATGCCATTTCACAAAGGCTCATACAACCACACCTTGCTTTATCTGGAATCTCATAATTAATACACAGATCAAACTGGCTCCATCAAAGGGATACACTCCTCAGAAAACATTTTTAACTTGATTCATGAAAGTGACTCTGTCATTGTAAACACACTCAAGCACCACAACAAAATGTGACCTCTGCATTTAACCCATCTCACGTGCACACGTGGAGCAGTGGGCAGCTACCTACAGCGCCCGGGGAGCAGTGTAGTGGGACAGTACCTTGCTCAAGGGTACCACAGTAGTGCCCGGGCAGGGACTCAAACCTGCAACCTTCAGGTCCCAAAGGCAGTGTCCTAACCACTAGGCCACCACTGCCCACAAATTTATTTTTACAAGAACCCCTCCCCAAAAACAAAAAACAAAAAACATTCCACTTTCACCATAGCAATCCTTGATGCTGAAAAAGCATTTGACAAGACAGACTGGGTCTATTGCTATACTTCCCTAAACCACACTGGATTTCAATCATTTTGCACCAACTGGATCAAAACACTTCCTTTATAACCAATGGAGTCATAACAAAAACATTTGCACTACAAAGAGGGAATCGACAAGGATGCATCCTCATTTCCTTCAGTTCATGGTTAACCCAAACGTGGAACAACAACACGAGAAGGTAGGAGCACCACGTGCCTTGATCTAAGAACTCTTAAAATAAGAGTTAGAATTCCCACAAGAATTAGAGTTCTAGAACACACAAAGAGTTATCCCCATAGCACACCTGCCAGTGCTGGTTCCAAGGCCTGTGTGGCGAGAGAGGACGTCAGCTTTGGTGTTCTTGGACCCCAGACGGTACGAGAGATGGAAATTAAACTGCTCGAAAAAAAGAGCCCACTGCGCCTGTCGAGGGTTTAACTGTTTTGCATTTTGGATTGTAATGAGATTTTGGTGGTCGGTCCAGACATTGAATGGTTCACTGCTGCCCTGAAGCCAGTGCCTCCATTCCTCCAGAGCCCACTTGATGGCCAGCAGTTCACAGTCCCCTACACCGTATCGCTGTTGAGTGGGGTTGAATTTCCGGGAAAAGAAACAACAAGGATGTAGCTTCTGGTCTGGACCATGTTGAGAAAGAATTGCTCCAGCACCCACATCTGAAACATCAACTTCCACGACGAATGGCTTGGTGGGATTGGGATGAATGAGGATAGGAGCTGTGGTGAACAGTTTGCAGAAAAGATGGAAAGCCTCAGTGGCAGCCGGAGTGATGTTGAAGGATTGAGGAGAATGACGAGTTGGGGCGGTAAGTGGTGCGACAACCATACTGAAGCCCTGGATAAAGCAGCGATAGAAGTTAGCAAACCGCAGAAAATGTTGAAGTTGCTTAAGAGTTTGGGGTAAGGGCCATGAATTAACAGCTTCAAGCTTCTGGGGATCCATGGCCACACCCTGGTGCGAGATGACAAAACCCAGCAACGTGGTGGAGCACTGGTGAAAAGCTCACTTTTCCAACTTACAGTACAGTTGGTGAGCGAGCAATCTCTGACTCTCTCACACTGCTCTGACATGTTGCTGGTGTTCCTCCAAGGTTTTTGAAAATATCAGGATGTCATCCAGGTAAACATATGCCCAATGACCCAGCATGTCATTGATGAATTGTTGGAACACTGCGGGGGCATTGCATAAGGCGAAGGGCATGACCAGGCTTTTGTAGTGGCTTGTGGGAGTGATCTTGGGGGCCTCGAACTTCCTAGAGTACATCCCAGCCTTGACTTGTAAGCACAGTTCAGGACAGGTCAGACCCCATTGAAGAACTCGCTGCTGCATCCATGAGATGAGGGGGTCATGTTGCAGCAGCCAGTGATGTCCAAGTATGAGCGGAGGTGAAGCGACGGCGACGACGAGGAATTAAACTGACTGTAGATGATCATCTATAGCCATGGTGAGGGGTTGAGTTTGATGGGTGATGGGGCTATGAGACAGGGGTCAACCATCGACTGAAGAGACCTGAACATGATTGACATTATTTCAGTCAATAAAGTTGCCCGCTGCTACCAAATCAACAAAAGCAGTGCTTTCCCGTTTGTGGCCAAATTGGAGCTGGACCTGAAACATTCCCGACTAATAGAAACAGAAAGTGAATAAAGAGAGATGGCAATGAAACCCGGTAAGCCTCCACCTTTTACTTACCAGGCCTGGCCATTTCCCGGACGGAGAGGACAAACTGCTCGATGATGGTAAGGGGAGGCGCAGTAACCACAAAGGGCTTCACGGTACCATCATTCTCTTTCCGGCAAGGAAGTGTGACCTATTTGCATTGGTTCCCCGGCTCCTGAGGAGGCAACGACCAAAGATGGAGACGGTGATGAGGAGAAGGACGTTCTGGTGGCAGGTGTAAGTGGTGGCAGGGTATGAGGGGCTGGTTTTGGATTTCATGGCTAATTGGATAAGTGATTCCAAATTAGCAGGGAGCTCCCAGCCAGCATAAAGTTCATCCTTAATACGTGGCCAGACCCTCGTAGTAAGCAGTTTGCAGTGCTGTCTTGCCCCAGGTGGTTTGGATGGACAGCGTAAGAAAATCAGCAGTGTATTGGCTCACCGAACTGCTGCCCTGCCACAGGTGGTAGAGTTTGGCATCGATCGCTTTTTTGAGATGAAAATTGCCCATAGGACGATCCTAGAGGTGAATCGGAGTGGATAATGGCTGTGTGACCGTGTCATTCCGCTGGGTTAACGTCTTGTGACTCAGACATTGTTACTTACCAACGAGGAAATGACGAGAAAAAACCCAGCCACAGCCGCTAACAACAGGGATCTGGTTAGGATATGTTATTAGCGAGCAAGCTAACACCGTACAGTGATCTGGTTGGGACATGTAACAGCGCTAGCTTAGCCGTTAGCCCAATGTAACGTGGTGGTTAACCCAAACATGGTACGAAAATGCGAGATAGGAGCGCAACACGCCTTGATCTAAGAACTCTCTTAAACTAAGAGTTAGAATTCTCACAAGAATTCGAGTTCTAGAACAAGAGAAGCAGAAAACCAAGAGTAATCGGAGTACTCACGATTGAAGATAGACGAGAACCGGAAAAATGGCATGGACTCAATGTCTGAGCGGCTTCCTGTTGTGAGTACTGCTCACACATGTTTCACGTGTTCAGTGCGATTTTTCGAATAAATAAGAATGTTGTCGATATAAGTTATGACAGTCTTCCCTAACATGTCCCGAAATATTTCATTAATGAACGATTGGAAAACTGCTGGCGCCAACGAGATGCCATACCAACAAATATTCGTAATGGCCGTTGGTCGTAGAGAAGGTAGTCTTCCACTCGTTGCCTTCTTTGATGCACACAATGTAATAAGCTGATCTTAAATCTAATTTGGTAAAGATTGTTGCCCCTCGCACATGCTCCAAAGCTGCAGGTTCCAGCGGCAATAGATAACGGAATGGCTTGATCACCTCGTTCAACCCCCTGTAATCTATACAGGGCTGTAGGCCCCCGTCTTTCCCGAGTGTCGAATATAACCTATTTCCAAGGCTTCTTGTATGTAACGCTCCATGGCCCCCATCTCAGCTCGAGAGAGGGGGTAAGTAGGCAGACAAGGGGGCATGCACCCAGGTTTTAAATCAATGGCGCAGTCCCAACGTCTGTGTGGCGATAGATGGGTGGCCCTTTTCTTGCTAAATACCTCGACTAGATCTAGGTTATCACCGGGGATGTTAGCTTTCACAATAGCCTTAGCGCTTTCCTCGCTAGTGGCAGCGCAGGGCAGGGAAATGCAGTTTTTGTGGCATAATGGGGAATACCTGATAATCTCAGGACGGAGCCAAGAGATGCGCATGTTATGCTTTTTCAACCAGGGCAAACCGAGCACAATCTTGGCTCCACCACTGAGATAACAAAAAAATTCAGCATTTGCCTGTGCACTGCTCCTATGGTTATGGTGACAGGCTTCATAAATTTGCTTCTTTTACCTTGACCAATGGGTCGCACATTGCGCTAAGGACCTGAAGGTCGCAGGTTCGAGTCCCGGCTCAGGCACTACTGAGGTACCCTTGAGCAAGGTACCGTCCCACCACTCTGCTCCACGTCTTGGAAGTCGCTTTGGATAAAAGCGTCAGCCAAATATGTAAATGTAAATGTCCAACCCCACCACAGCACCCACAGAGCTTGTGTATGGTTCTCGACTCCCTGTTCAGACTTGTCAGCCTCACTGCTCCGATCTCCATCGGCTCCTCCTTTGGCGCCACCGGTTTGGGTTGCAGCCGAGGCGCCATTTTCCAGGACCTTCGCTCTCGGACGAGATTGTCCAACTTTATGGAAAGTTATGAAGTTCTCATCCCGACAGGCCAGCTTGGCCTTCAGTCTCTCGGTTAACCCCTCCCGGTGCACAGCAACGCGTCGTTCCAGCCGCTCAGGGTCGCCACCGTACGAAATTCTACAGCAAACTCGAAGGCTTTGTGAGCCCCTTGCCAGAGTTTGATTCTCTCACCGTGATCTTTGCCCTTGTGTGGATGGTCAAAGACCTGCTTGAACAGTGAAATAAACTCCTTGCAGCAGCATGTCACTGGATCCAGCCTGCTCCAAACTGCCGCCACCCACTCCAGGACTTTCCCTGTGAGCAGCGAGATCGCAATGGCGATCTTCTTGTGTTCAGATTCCACCGTCTGATGGGCGAAATACAGCTCACACTGGAAAAAGAAGCCGCCACACGCGTCCGGATTTCGTCAGAAACATGCAATAATCCTCTCTATCAATAATCTTTCCAAGTACCGTACAGGACGAGTATCCTTCGCATCTCGCCAGTAATCGGGAGAGGGAGACAGGCGCCGACCGCTGGGTGGCGGTAATTCCCCTCCTACCTGAGGTGATCTTACCCTGTCTCTTACATGCAGGGATTCCCTTCTTATAGTGCTAGATATTATTGAAAAAATACAAAAAACATGAATCAAACTCTCTAACCTCCAGAAAATTTAAAATATGAAGGATGTGGGGCACCCAATTTAAATTTTTTTTCTCTCACATCAATTACTGTAACTCTGTCAATGGACAAATAATGTTAACTAACCATGGCTTTTGTTACAAAAACAACAATACCATCAATACCACTTCAACTGCCTTGTGGAAATCAAACTCTCCATTAAAACCTTTCACCATTGTCTCACATCTGCTATGGAACAGCATAACAAAACCTTTACTTTTCAGCTTGGACTGAGAGAGAAGTAACCAGTCTGCTCCAGCTATTCACTGGTTCACTGGTATTCACAGCTATTCTACTCATGACCTTTGATTATATGCAAAAAAAAATACAGCATACTGGATCTCTGTCACTTTCAGTATATCCATTTGAGAGACAACATAAAGAAAACCACCAACCTTAAAAAATTGCTACAGTCACAGCCCCTGCATTCAAAGTTATACTAACTCCTCATATCACACAACAGTATACTATCTGTACAGTCCCCACAGACAAATGGACCACAGATATAATTAACCATCCAACTGGTTTTAGTTGGTCAGACATATTAAAAAATATATATTTTTGATGACATGTAATTCCAAAACCCATCTTATTCATTGTAAAGTCCTTCAAAGAACCCGCATCACTATCCACAAACTCTACTGCATGGGCTCTACCCAAAACAATACACGTTTACCCTATTTAAACCCATTAGCAGCCAGACGTGATTGTCTGAATGGTAAGCATGCCCCCCCGGCTAATAGTGTGATTATTGTTATCATACAGTTGTATCATAGTAATAGTCTTAGAAGGTGCACATATGGAAAGATTCTATATATTTTTTGTAATTAAATTTTTTTATTATTTTTTTTTTTAACATTTTTTATGACTCTTTGTCATTGTGAACACACTCAGGCACCACAACGAAATGTGACCTCTGCATTTAACCCATCACACATGCAC
>JBBPDA010060507.1:0-13263 GCA_037974385.1 Arnoldichthys spilopterus | reverse complement strand
GAGCGCATCATTTACAGGAGCAGCTCTGTTCCACCGGAGCCTTTCAGTGTCATTAGTGCACTTCCAGTGTGAACCTGTGTCTGTAACAAGCATCGCGCACCTGCACGTCACCAACACTCGCCGCTTACATACGGTTTAATAATGCGCCTCTGACGGTTTTTGGTCAAAAGCGCAATGTCATTTCACTGCTGATGTTTTAGATGCAAATCAAGCGTAACAGGAAGGAGAAGTGGGTGTTTAGCGTAGCTGTGTGGCGTTGAGATCTCAGTGCATTCTGAATCCCCCTGTTCACCATGCAGGGAGTGTGGGGCTCTGACTTTAAGTTGGCAGCATATGGCATCTTTCAGTCCCTTCTAGTATAACTATAGCTCCGTCTTCAGTCAGTGCTGCAGTGTTCAGCTTTTTATATTGTTTTATTGTATTTATTTTATTGTAATGTCCCTTCAGTAATCCTCTGTAGTAGTGCTCTGCTTTGGATGATTACTGCCTACGAACATCCTGATACGTAGAGGGCCCATGTTCTACTGACATAACTGCAAGTGCAGACACGTGTATCGAGTAGGCGGGGCTGTTGTCACTGAGGCCTTGTCCTGGTGCTTGTGTCATCTAGAGCCAATGAGGTTACTGAAGCTTAATGTCCTGCCCTATTGGTCAATCTTGAGCACTAGTATTGAGACGGACACTGCCTCATTATGTTGGTTTGTATGGGTTTTTCCCTACTGCTCTGGTTTCCACTATTGGACAGTTAGTGAGTTTACACCTGCCGAGATGGAGCTGTGCACCAAGTGCAAATATTCGTTAGTGTGGAATCCTACAATATAGAACATTACTGCCATTTATTCGCTCTAATGTGTCCTTCGGTAATGTGTGTTGTCCATTTTCACAGCCCTCAGAACTAAGTTTTACCGTCCAATCATAATTCTGCACATGCGGAACAATGTTACATATGACAAACTCTGTTATGTAGGAGATAATGCATGTTCAGGGCAGAAACACAGAATATTACTGCTGGATTTTACAGGCAGTGGGGACCATGTGAGTATACACTGGACATCTCACTTGTATCACTTGCTGTCCTTTCTTTTGACCAGTAGGGGTCCTCAGTGCTCACTCAGTGAACCATTTGGCTATAAAAGCCTCTACAAGGCTTTATCTAGCCAGTGTTACCTTTTCCTACATCATTCTCCATTTTTTCCACTTTTGTGGTTCACTTTCAACATGGTCATGAACAGAGGTGATGGAGGAAGGACGCATATGCAACTTTATTAAAGAAAAACCAGCATAAATATTGGAAAAAAAAAAAAAAAAAAAAAAAAAAAAAAAAAAAAAAAAAAAACAACCTCACTGGCTTGAAAGTCACGATAACAGACGCACTGAGACGTCTGAGAAGTACTTATGCACAAGACAAGACCAGGGGTATCGTTAGGCCCGGGCATCCCAGGCTTCAGGCCTTAATGTTTTCTGGATCTCCGATCTCAGAATAGACTCAGTCGGTGTCATTTTGACCACATAACGGTTCATAATGTCTACATCAACCCCAAAACAAACGAAATAACTGGGTTTTAGAAACAGGTTGAGACGTCAGTGTTTCAGGAACCTGAAGATGCCCATGGACATGCCTGAAAAACACCTGGGAGAGGAGGAGTCAAACTTCACACAGGTGACAACACTAACAAGGAGGCAGAGCCAAGGAACCAGAATCACAACAAGCACTTGGGGGAACCAGAACACAAGGCAAACTTTGCCATTTCTGCGGCGTTATGTAACAAACTCCACCGTCTCATTTCCATGTGATCCATTTAAGCCTCTTTATCCAATCAGCATTAAACAGGCTGTTGAAGACAGTACGTTCCTGTGCCTTTAAGCCTACATGAAGGGCTCTGTATTCCAGAAGGTTGTGGGTTTGATGCCCAATCGTGCTGCAGCCATCCGTAGCAAGGAGCTATGCTCTTCGAGTGGGAAAGATGGCCCTCCCACTTTCTAGTCTAGGTGGCTGCCAGTGCACACTGTGCAATAACCTTGTTAGCAGCAGTTAGAAGAGGTGGTTTCTGACTGCACATGTCTTGGAGGAAGAAGGTATCGTGTGGGTGGTGGGGAAACTGGACCCATGGGTGGGGGAAGAAAAAAAAAACAATTGTGGCTAAAGTATTAAAAATTTGACTGGTATATGTACATGAACACTTTTCTGATTGGCTGCACTGTACTGTGCATGACTGAAAATGCATTTCACACTACAACCCACCCAATCATGGATGGTTGGGCTACTGTAGGGTAAATGATATGGAAGAGTGTCCAGACACATTCACAAAAAGCGTGAATTCCAAACAGGCCGTTCATGTGGCCTGGTATCCATATATGGACAGGGGCATGGAAGCGAAGTTCTGAAACTTTGTGCTTAGATGCTACATCAGATTTTACATTTTAAATGAAGCAATGACAGTTTGGTTCTCACTGATATGGGCCTGGATTTGGTTCTGTAGACTGTAGCAGACTCTGAATCTCCTGATTAAGTCTAGAGTCATGTACTACGTGTAACTGAACTAGTAGTTAAACTACATTGTGGAGTAACTCAGAGTAGAAGAGCCAAGTGGAAGTGAGTGTATCTTGCTAGTCAGGATTCAAACTCAACTCCGTGGTTGTTGGCCAAGCATGCTAACCGCTAAGCTACAGACGGAGAGGAAGTAGAGGGGGATAAACGAACGGAAACCCTCAGCTACCTGAAAGGTGGTGGGTACAGAAAGCAAACTCCTAACTCTCCTGAGCCATGCTGCACCTGATGCTTGGGCTAAGAGTCTCTGAGTCTCTCTCTCTCTCTCTCTCTCTCTCTCTCTCTCTCTCTCTCTCTCTCTCTCTCTCTCTCTCTCATTAGGAGAGAGGCAATAGAGGCAGATAGGGAAAAAAATGAACCTCTGGACAGAGACGGAAGAAAAGGTGCTGACACACAATCACACACCTGTACCATTTACCGGCTTGAGTCAGGCTTGTGCCAAACTGGGCAGAGGACTCAGCAACCACTCGTGGGGCCGCCGCTCTTATGAAACTTAACCACCAGGTGTGGCTCATGGCTGCTGATTGCCCCTTCTGGATGTCTGCCATCGCCCTCTGCTGGCCTCGGGAGGAACAGTGGCTGAGGAGCTTCTTCCCCTGCCACTGGAAACTAGAGTAGGGCAACGTCCTCCCCTGCTGGCTTGGCATGGTGCTGCAGGCTGGGGGCGCCCCCACTGGCGATGCTGGGTACTACTCTTGCAGCAAGTGGTTTAACTACATTTACGTTTGCATAGTGATTCAAAAAGTTAAATTACTGCCAATTTTTGTGTAGTTAACTAGTGAAACTACAAGCCCGAAAGGAAACTCTTAATTCTTTACAGTAATTAGGCTGCCCTTTGACCCCATTTCCTTTCGTTCTGAATGACACTTCATTCTGATCAAACCTTTGCTAATATCTGTGTTACAGCAGAAAGAGACAGTTTGGTCATGTGTGAAGGTGAAAACTGAGGACCTTTACCTTTTTAGGCATTCTTTTGCAAATAAACTGGATTTTAGCATAATTTTGTTTGCGTATAGTATTTTGGTTCATTTTATTTTATGAAGCAGGATGAACTCCTGCCATGCTTTCAGAGTAGCCCCACTGTTTGTACCAGGACCAGCCCTGACAATGTTGGAGCCCTAGGGAAGGTAGCAGCCCCCCCACTCACACGCACACGCACACACACACACAAGTGGGCAGTGGAGGCCTAGTGGTTAGGACACTCCCTTTGGGATCTAAAGGTTGCAGGTTCGAGTCCAGGCCCAGGCACCACTGAAGTTCCCTTGAGTAAGGTACCGTCCCACTACACTGCTCCCCGGGCCAGAGTTCCTATCGCACAAGTGTTTTCCTGCCCGTGTTCTGACAAACCCCACCTCCTACGCTAGGATCGGTTAGCACTGTCCGTCTAACTGCACTTGGATTGGGTATTAGTTCATATTTTCAAGTAGCTCACCAATCAGCTTTCGGCGAACTGCTACTGTGTCCGAACGTTAGCCAATCCTGGTGCAAGGGACGGGCCTTATCTGAATGTAGGTGGGAAAAAAGTGCGTGGAGAACAAAAACAACTGCCTATGTTGTCTATGCCACAGCCCGCCCCTGGTTTGTATGCTTTGTGTGGCTTAGGTTCGGTAAAGCCCCTGTGTGGCTCCAAGCAGGCTTGATTTAAAAGTGTACACCATGATGCTCTCGCAGTGTGGTTTATTGCTCTGTTGACCTACTAGTAATGGATTAAGAATCACCGTTTTTCTTCGATAGGACGAGCAAGCATCCGGCGTACAGCATGATTTCATATGTGGCCACGTAAGGACCTACACGGAACAATCAGTGATAACAGAACATCTACTTTGCTTTTGTACTCGCTGTTCTGCCACGGTTTGCAGGTTAGCGGCCTCTGTCCTTCAAACGCTAAACGCCTCATCACTCAGCAGCTACCGGCCCCTCAGGCCTCCCTAACCAAAGCCCCCTGTGGAAGAAAACCCAGCGCCGCAGCCTCGTTCTCAGAAACGTCCGGCAAAATTCCATGAAGAAGTGATGGTAACACTGATGGCCTGATTTGACAGCAGAAGGTTTCAAGAGGCCGTTATCGTCACAGGTTCAGAGTAATTGCTGACTGGAGGCCATGAGCAAAGGCGAGCAGTCACAGTTGCTTCCTGGCTGCCCCAGAAGGTGAAGAGACATGTTGTGGAAGCTGGACAAACAAATCAATGGTAATTGGTATTGATTTTTTTGTGGCCAGCCTAGGTGTCTGTTTGACAGGCCCTGGTTCTCTGAAGCAAACTTTGGCAAACAGTGAAAGGAAAGGGGTCCAGGAAAGGCAGATATAGTCGTTATGGTTACAGAAAAACATCACATTATGAATAACATGAACAGAAATCTGAAGTATTTGGAATATAAACGTTTGAAAAAATGCAGTGACTTTGACCAGGAACATCCCACAAGCCACTCCACAAATGAAAGTGGCTCTTTGTCATTGTGAACACACTCAAGCACCACAACGAAATGTGACCTCTGCATTTAACCCATCACACGTGCACACGTGGAGCAGTAGGCAGCTATCAACAGCGCCCGGGGAGCAGTGTAATGGGACGGTCTCTTGCTCAAGGGAACCTTAGTAGTGCTCATGCCGGGACTCGAACCTGCGACCTTCAGGTCCCAAAGACCACTATGCCACCACTGCCCAAATGCAGCTGAGATTAGGGATTAGAGTTCAGAGGTTAGATTAAGTCAGTAAGTATTTATATCAAGTCATATTTACATAGAGAGCACATTTACATGACACGTTCTACACAATAAAAGTGATAAAAATTAATATATAAAAGATACAACATTTAATATATTAATAAAAAATAAAAAGTGAAAAGAAAAAAGACATTTTAAAAGATTTAAAGATTTTTTTTTAAAACAAATGTATAAATATTTCAAAATAAAAAGAAAGAAAACCACTAACATGTTATGGGATATGTTTCGTAGCTTGTTATAGCATTGCTAATAATTATAGATTAAATAAAA
Organism: Arnoldichthys spilopterus; assembly: GCA_037974385.1. Taxonomy (NCBI): domain Eukaryota; kingdom Metazoa; phylum Chordata; class Actinopteri; order Characiformes; family Lepidarchidae; genus Arnoldichthys; species Arnoldichthys spilopterus. Next base: position 7,727 of record JBBPDA010060507.1, on the reverse strand, counting down.
ACTATAAGGCTTCACAGCCTGGCAGGAAATCTGTGAAAATTATTAATATGGTGCCATCATATATTCCACAGTAACTTCATTTAACTGCAAGATCATAATTATTACAGTGTATTATGACTGCATCTCACAGCCCGAGCCTCCTTAATGTTTACTATACAGTGTATTTGTAGAGTTTGTACACTATATTATTTGTATAGTTATTTGTATATTGTGGCTACTGGAACCTACATTTTCTTTGGGATTTAGGTCTCTAATTACAGCATCCATCCATCCACCCATCCATCCATCCATCCATCCATCCATCCATCCATCCAAGCTGTCGCTTCACAGCGAGAAGGTCCTGGGTTCGATCACCGGCTCGGCCATGGAGGCCTTTCTGTGTGAACTCTCCCCTTGTGTGTTTCCTCCGGGTTCTCCGGTTTCCTCCCACAGTCCAAAGGCTGCAGTAGGTTGATTGGATGCTCTACATTGCCCTTTAGGTGTGAGTGTGTGTATGAGTGGTTGTCTGTCTATGTGTTGCCCTGCGATGGGTGGAGCCTCCTGTCCTGGGTGAACCCCGCCTTAGGCCCGCAGTCTGCTGGGATTGGCTCCAGCTTCCCAGCGACCCCGAAAACAGAAGAAGCGGTTTGGAAAATGGATGGATGAGATTTATACTGGTGTATAAATGTAGTTTAATGTATTTATGTGATGTGTGCATATGTACACCAGGAACCTTTGTCCCTCTTGTCCCAGACTAGTTCAGCTACCATGGACCACCTCCATGTGCTCCAAGCTATAGGCTTCTGGCTGCTGCCGCCTCTAGAAATTGAGACTATTATTGTTACCCGGTGTCGACCAGAGGAGGATGAGTCCCGAGGTTTTTCCTCGTCCCATTGGCTCACTCAGAAATACAAATTAACTTGACTTGACTTTACCACAGCGATAATGTGAAAATAGGCAGTTGTTCAACAAGTGCTTTAAGCAAGTCATCACACACGCTTGGTAAAGTAAAATGAGCTGTTATGTAGCAAACAGCAGCAAAGCAAGTCCAGACCACAGCTTGTGAGTCACTGTCTCCATCAACAGTTGCGTTCAGGTCAGGCAAACGCATTGCATAAGGGGAAACTATTGCTCTCTGTGTCTCTCTGCCTCCCTCTCTGTAGCAAAACCCCTGCACTCCAGCTGACAGTGGTGTGTGGGTGGTTGAGCATGTCACATTTTGCACATGTGCTCAGAGAGTCAGTGGATTACCTCATAATCAGTCTTCTGTCCTTTACTGCAGTGCACTGTTCTGCTCTGCTAAGAGGAACAATGATCAGCCATAACATTAACACCGCTGATGGGTAATGTGAATAACATCATTACTCTAGGCCTAGTGGTTGAGACACTCCTCTCACAGGTTCGAGTCCCTGGGCACCACTGAGGTTCCCTTGAGCAAGGTACCGTCCCGCTACACTGCTCCCTGGGCGTTGTTGGTAGCTTCCCACTGCTCCACGTGTGATGGGTTAAATGCAGAGGTCACATTTCGTTGTGGTGCTTGAGTGTGTTCACAATGACAAATAGCCACTTTCATTCATTTCATTCATTGACTCTCTAGTTATTTCATTACAGTGGCACCTGTCGGGGGGTGGGACAGATTAGGCAGCAAATGAACAGTCAGCTCTTGCAGTCGATATGCTAAATACAAAAAAAAGGTTTGAACATCTCCAAAACGCAGTAGTTAGTTCCTAACAAAAATCCAAGAAAAGACAACCCGTGACAGAGTCAGTGGCACCCACTGATGGGCGGAGTCACGGCTAGCCCGTATGGTCTGAAGAGCTACTGTGGTGTAAAAAGTGATACTGACTCTGATAGAAAGGGGTCAAAACACAGCAGGAGGGACACAGAGTTGTTCCGCACCTCAAACCGTGTGTAGAAGTCATTCAGCACATCTGGAGGGGAGGCTTAACCGTCACGGGCAGGTGGAGATGTCCTTTAGCTGGTGATGGTACATGCAGCAAGTGTCCCCAGTGTCCGGCAAGTGACCGTGGATTTTCTGAGGATGTGCATGCTTCGCCGCTCTGATGGTCAGGGGCAGGTTGGACCTCACTGTTCTCGGGGCTGTCCTGTCCCTGGAGATTTAAGGGCAATGTCTTGGGTTCCCAGCAGACGCACCACTGCAGTCAGCCATGGCTTCTGGGTGACGTTTTCGGGGGCAATAACTACTGTATGGATGGCCATTTTACCAAAATACTATTTGTTATTTACTGGGAACTTTTAGTCTATTACTTAAAGATCGACAGCCCCCCCCACCCCCCACCAAAAAAACACACACACACTTTTCACATCAGCGTGTTCCTCTATTACATGCCATGTGCACACGTTTTCAAAATAACTCATAATTTTACGTGTTTCTCGCTCGCAGGTGCACAAAGCTTGTTACAGACACAGGTTCACGCTGGAAGTGCACTAATGACACTGAAAGGCTCCGGTGGAACAGAGCTGCTCCTGTAAATGATGCGCTGGCACGTTTTCACCTCGTGCACGAGCAGCAGGTTCCGTTTCCTCACCAAACACCCATCTGGTTTAAACACAGCATTATAATAGGTTCACCATAGCTCCGCCCCTGCCTTTTAAAGGGGAGGTGACGAGCCATTCTAATTGGTTTATTGCGTGTTACGCCCAAAACACACCACAAGAGAGTTAGGAGAAACTTTTTTGCTCCTTGTACTGGCACGAAGTCTTTTTCCACAGTCAAAACTGCAAAATATGGTTTAATAATACATAACTTTAGACAAAGTTTTTGGGTCAAACACAAAATAATTTTTTATTTGGGAAATGTGTGAGTGGAGTGAAATAGAGGAATGTGCTGGTATGAAACTAGCAAAACCACTTTACATTGCGCTTTCCTCTGGCGTAAAACAGGCCCCTCGGTTTGTGATATAACCACCTTGTTTCCTATTTTTGCTCTACATTTTACTCCCTAAATTTAGGATAACTGCTTGCTTTGGCCAATAGGTTACTCATGCTTCAGTTGCACTCCATCCCAGAGCAGCATGCACAGAGACAGGCAGCCTGTTGGCTCGTGTTTTCTGACCCAAGAATAACATCTTCAGTCATGGTGGGATGAGCAACCAAAGGAGAACGCCTAGAAGATGATGGATATGTATTATTCAGGTTGGAGTGACACATGCTGCATTACTTCACAGCAGTAGTAGTGGGACATCTAAAATAAGACTTTGCTTTGCCTCTTAGCTCGTTCTAAGAGGTCTGACTCAAAAAAGGCATCAGTGCTTTGAGGAATAGTTTTCATTAATGCTTAAAAATCCGATTCCGGACCCTAACACCACCCTCAAACCAGTTACGCGCCTACTGATATTATAAACATAACGCATGCCAAATTAACTCGCCAATTTACTGCCAATGAGGACTGGCTTCATCGTTCATGCTGTGCTGCACATGACAGCTACTCCTGCTGCTGGCGTCACGCGTACGCAGGAGCAGCAGTCCGCCTATACCCGCTCAGCAACCGCCTATTACAGCGCACCCCCTCCACTCTGCGGCTCATTCACAGAAAACCGCACTCGGCCAACATGGCATCTCTAACACTCTCCTCCAGCAGCCTCCTGTTCTGTGGAGTAGGTAAGAGAACCTCTGGTTGATTCAGATGCTTTTTACTGAGGCTAAGATCAGGAATTTTGATCCAGTTCTCTTCAAATGAGACTTTAAGCAAAAAACGTTCAGCTAATGGACAATATAAAGGACTTAGCAGTGAAAATCCAGGGTTGTTCTTGCTTTTTAAATGGACTTTGAGATGCCGTTGTGTTTGCATTTGCATCAATGTGCAGTTTTCAGGGCTGGAATCTTACAGCTGCTCTACCAGTGCACTGCATGTCTATTGTGGATGTTTCTGCAGGAGGAAGATCACTGTTATGTCAGTTCAGGTTCAACCACATCCACTATTTACTCGTTTTGGTGAAGAACCGTCGCCAAACTCCTTCCACTTATACCTCGTTCTCACCGTTCTCCGTTCCTGCTCCCGCTGATCCATCATCAGCTCTTGTGTTCTAGCTCCAGTGTCGTATAAAGCCTATAAGTCTTGAATGGTCTGATGTTTGAGAGCCAGGATTTAGGAGAATGTCCATGTGTCCACTCTCTCCTCAGCCAATGGAACAGCAGGCAGTCAGCTATCCACCCCCCGGTCAGGAAAATCCCCAAGCCCCTCTCCCACCAGCCCGGCCAGCCTCAGGAGACGACGGGTAAGAACTTTATCATTGTGAACATTTTTATTATTTTTAAAAAAAAAATTTTTTCCAGACATTTGTGGGCTCACGAGAAAGTTTCAGGCGATGCACGTGTTCTCGTTTTTTGACATTCAGTGCGCTCGTGTGTGCCCAGTCGATCCCTATACTCCCAGAACGTCTCCTAGCAACTCAATACGAGCCTCTACACTCTCATTACAACCGAGTTCAGAGCTAAAGCATGTGCTAGAGCCACACTAACCTCTTTCTCCACACACACCACCACCAGGAACAGTTTTTTCATGTGAAATACATGTGTAGTACAGTCTTTTACATGAATGTCAAGTCAGGTCAAGTGGGCTTGTACTGCCACTTCAGCCATATACAGTTTACATTGTGAGTTTACATTTAGTGCATGGTGTACAAATGTTGCAGGACGGTGCCAAGACGGACCAGTACACAGTTATGGTTCTACCAGGTACAAAGTGCGCTGATTGTTCTGGCGTCCATTTACTGTGTTTTGTTGGACTAAGAGACAAAATAGTCCAAAACAGCAGCATTTTTGTTGCAGCCACACCGCCATGCTACCGTATAGCATATATGGTCCACTATAGACTAATGGTGTCTGTAATGATAGGAGGACTTGGACACAAGTGCAGGTAAAAGGAGTCGTTTTAATACAAGAGATGTCATCGCCGAATCCAAAAATACAGGCTTAGTCCAAAAAATTCCGGCAAACAGAATCATCAAAGGCAAACTAGAGTCGAAATCCGAAATACACTGGCTAGGGTCAAAATGCCAAAAGGACGCTCAGAATCGGTAACTAGACACGAAACCTCGCAACGTGAATGAGAAGCCGGCAGGCTTTAGTCGCCCCTCTGGTGATCCCCTTAACAATCGACACCTGTGAGGGGGTTGGCCCAGAGCCTAGTACTCAGGCCATGCAGCCCGAGCTCTCAACTCTTGTGCTCCTTTTCAACAAGACAAACAGAGTTTTTGCAAATATGGGTCAAATATAGGCCTGTGAGAGAGAACAGGGGGACAAGTACAGTGTCTCCGCCTCAGAAGATGCAGGTCACCTAGATAGAAGGTCCAGTGGCGCTTGCGGAGCTTTTCCTCCGAACACAGTGAAAAGCAGTTGAAAGATGAAAACAGTCTTTATTATCCAAACTTGTCTGTATGAAACGCATGAGGCATCACCATGATACGTCGTCGTCACGGCTGGAACAAAACCTTGTATCTCTGAAAGGAAAAAGAAAAGAAAACACGACAAATATTGCAACAGCGGGTTTTAGTGGGCAGGCCGGGTGGCCTAGTGGTAAGGGACTTTCCTGTGTGATCTTTTAAGGTTGAAGTCCAGGCCCAGGTTCCACTGAGGTTCCCTTGAGCAAGATACTGTTACTCTGCTCCCAGGGTGCTACTGATAGTGGCCCACTGCGCCACGTGTGGATGGATTCAAAGCAGTGGACACATTTTGTTGTGGTGCACTTTGTGTGATGGGCTGTGTTCACAATAACAAATAATCACTTTCTCTTCGTTCTGCCAGTCCCAATAGGAAATACACACACATACACACACACACATATACGTATGTGTATGTAAATAAATACATGTGTTGATGTTTTTGCCTCAATGTCTCAGCACCGGGATTTTAAGTGACCCTAACCGTTAGGGTGAACAAACCGACGCCCTCACACGACCTGCACACACAGATCCTAATCAGCAACGTCGCGTGCAAGATCCGCATGTGTCGAGGCAACAAAGGAACAATTTAACACAGCTCACATCTGTGTCTCTGACAGAGTTGTAGATAAATGGGGGAGGGTAAAAAATCAAGGCATGTGGTTCAAAGCTTCTGCAACATTTACCAGCAGAAATGTCAAGTTAGCCGGTGATGCCGCGCCTCGAACACAGAGCGACGACATGTGTGCATGGAACGACATTCCAATCTGACCGCTCCCGTTACGATCAGGCCGGGACGAATCGGACATGTGTCTGATCTAGAAACAGGAAAGAACATGCATGGCGCGTGGTTGGGGCAGGAAGCTTCACCTCAAACTGCTCTCAAGCGGAATTATTCTTAGCATGTCTAGGCCTGGAGCGTTTCCATGGAAACGCTTTTCTTTTCTTTTTTTTTGCTGTGCAAAGTATACTGCAGGCAAAAGTGGGGGGAACAGTAGAGCCACTTTTTTTGAACACCAATATTCAGCCTAGTGTCCCCCTTACAATGGCGTCGGACCACAGTGGCTAGCGAAGCAATCAGGGCCATGCAGTGACCTTAAGGCTCTGTCCACACAGACGTCTGAATCAAGCGTTGAATCACAAAACTGCTTCATGGAGCTTTGGTTGGTTCCAAAATCCTGATAAGCACAAAGAAAACGTCTTCATTGCGTTCGCATGCCATTGGCTCAGAGCTGGAGGGCCGTATCCTTCCCATGATTCTTCAGTCAGAGTGTGATCCCAGTAGCGCCAAAGATATTTTTCCACAGGAGGATTTTTGACATAACGACGTCAAGGTTTACGTCTAACGAAGACACTGATCCATATTCATCTGACCCGAATGAAAATTCAAGGGAATTTACAAACTACAAGTTATTTTGTTTTTATTGCATTTTACAAAATGTCACTTTTCCGGAAGAAAAGCTTGTGGTTGACGAGAATCATTCCCACATTTTTTGACGGGTATAATGCTAGCGATGACTTTTACACTATGAATTCTCTCTCTGTTTCTCTTTGTCAGAGTTCTCAGCACAGTGGCTCCTCTCTGTCTCTGGCCTCCACGAAAGTCTGCAGCTCCATGGATGAGGGGGATGGCCCTGGCAGTGAGGGTAAGGCTTTGCTCTTACTACCACATCCTGTAACACCCTGCCAACATGGCGTTGAATTAGCAGCTGCCCACTGCTCCTACATGGATGGGTTAAAAGCAGAGGTCACATCTCGCTGTGGTGCACTGGGTGCAGTGCTCTGCAGTGGTGTGTTCAAAATGACACTCACTCCACTTCAACCACATAATGACTGGCCACCACTCCTGCTCCTGGAAGCCCCTCCTACTGCACACATCACACCTGACTAAACATATTAAAAAGGATTCAATGAGGCTGAAGTGCGTCTAAGCTGGGAAAACTAACATTTGATTGGCTTGTGTCCTGCTGTAGCCGAGGTGATGGAGGACAGCCCTCAGGTTCCCGCCTCCATAGCGGAGAGGTACAAGGTGGGGAGGATGATCGGAGATGGAAACTTCGCGGTGGTGAGGGAGTGCGTGGAGAGGTCCACTGGCCGAGAGTACGCCCTCAAAATCATCAACAAGGGCAAATGCAGAGGGAAGGTGAGATGCGTTGACGGGAAAGTTCAGCACAAAATCACATTTACTCCAGTGTGTGAGTCGGACACGTTTGACGCCTAAAGACTGATGTCGTTCACCTCATTCGTCGATTCGTATGTAAAAAGTAAACAGTGGGCAGTGGAGGCCTAGTGGTTAGGACGCTGCCTTTGAGACCTGAAGGTCGCAGGTTCGAGTCCCTGGGCACC
>JBBPDA010060466.1:0-13265 GCA_037974385.1 Arnoldichthys spilopterus | reverse complement strand
CACACACACACACACACACACACACACACACACACACACACACACACACACACACACACACACACACACAATCAGTCGTCCACTGGAGCAAAAAAAATAAACCCCTGTGGTAACGCTGCTCCTACCATGCTGCCTGAAATGATAAGAGAAAAAGCCAGATACCTTTACATAAAAGGTGAGAAATGCTTCCAGAATCCTCTTAAAGCCAGCTCAATTTTCCCTTCGAGCAAAAATCTCCATTTCAAAAGAGGCAGCTGGTCACATGGCCATCCTAGTGAGGTTTAACAACGTTCTCCAGAAACGAACAGACAAGAACAGCATCCGTCTTCATTGCTTCAAGAGACTTATTTCCGACGGCAATGCCCTCGGCAACTGGACCCTCCAGACTTTTCAGCTGCTGTCAGACTAGATCACAAGATAATGAGTGTGCTCAACAGCAATGAATGACATTTGCATTTCACTACCAGCAAATCAGCGCTACAAAACTGCCCGCCGAGCCATTATTCAAAGTGTACTGGCGACCAAAGCGTAGTGTCTGATGAAAAGTCTAACAGAAAACAAGACAGAACGAGAGAACTTTTCTGAGAAGACCAGGCTGAGATCATTCAAAATAATACACCAACATCTGGGCAGATATGGACATCATGTCTAGATTTTATGTAACATTTCTAAAATGTAGAAGCTGGGAGTAAATCTACCTGGATTAGCAATACAGAAAATGCACAATATATAGACTGATCAGCCAGAACAGTAACACCACCTGCCTAATATTGTGTAATTCCCCTTCATCCGGTGCACTGTGTGTTCTGACCCCTTTCTATCAGAGTCAGCGTTCACTTATTAAACCACAGTAGCTTTTCTGTGGGACCAATCCAGACAGGCTACACGTCCCCCATGATTTCGAGACTATGACCCTGCTGCTGATTCACCCGTTGTCCTTCCTTGGATCACTTTTGGTAGGTACGAACTAATGCACACCTGGAACACTCCACAAGAGCTGCCGTTTTGGAGATCCTGACTCAGGCGTCCAGCTATCACAATAAAAATCTGGTCACAGTGGTACAGATCCTTATGCTTGAAGAACTGACTGTTTACTTACTGCGTAATACATCCCACCCCCTGGCAGGTGTTATTCACTTCACCTTTTAGTGGTGCTAATGTTATGGCAGATCGGTGTATAGATGATATATTTATATAGTAGTTACTTGAATTAAATAATAAAATACGTATTTTATAGTTAGATTTCTAAAAAAAAAAAAAGAGAGAGAGTTCATTAAAAAAAAACACACAAGGAAACGCCCAGTTTTTCTGGCCACTTCCCCCATCAGCAGTTCCTCGCCTGGCAGAGGCGCTCAGCGACGCCGGTGTGGTTTATCAAAGGAAACAGTGAAGAGAGAAAGAGGAAGAGGAGATATCTGTGTTGTAGAAAAGACAGTTCGTCAGCAGAGGAGCTTCCTAAGCCTCGCAGGCACATTTATGTATAAAAGTCTCGTGCTGATTAGCAGGTGAGCCACTGAGGGGGGGGATCCCACTGTCTTAGCTCCACCAAACCACTGTGCTCGGTCCGTGTCCAGGCAGGTGGGTAAAGTTAGAAGAATACGTTTCGGTCTCGGGTGACATGTAAATAAACACACTTCAGACTCCATGCTGCGTCGATGGCTGGCCAAAAACGACGAGCCGTCTGTACCCGAGCCCTCACTTTAGCCATAATCTCACTTGACAGCTCGGCGTCCCCGGTGTGAGGGAGCGTCTCACTCCGCCACATATCCGTAAGTAGCCGTAAATACAAGGCGATAACGAACTTACGGACATGCGCCAACTTTCATGGCAGCGGCAACGTACCAAACACACTTCGGAAACTACTTCCAAGTCCCCATAAACCGCTCTCTTTCTCCCACACCGTCATGACGGACTTCTGTTTGGGCAGTCTCCGCGACTCCATGTGGTTGGCTAGTATTAAGGTAGCTAGTTCGCCCTCTAAGGTCGTTTAAAATTTGGGGAATACTCACAAACATGCTATCCTTGGATGTGCTGTCCGTCGTATGCGTGTGCTTCGCCTTCGACCGAGAAATGGGCATCAATTACTTCACAAATGCGCGATTTCTGTGACCACATCAAGTCACCTCATCTTCATTACTTTCACAATTCAAACTAGCTTAGATTTTGGGCTTTACTCGCAACTGACAGCGAAACGAGCCAATGCCCGAGGACTACATAAAGAGCATGCGGCTCGTCCACAAATAGCAACCAATCAAAACGTCGTGAGGGTGGGGCTACGCCATCTCCAGGAGCGGGGTAGGTTGTCCTAGCTTCTCCATTCAGGGTTTGGAAGAAGGCGAGAACTGCCGTTAGTTTTAAAAGGGGAATTCCACCGCTTTTCCAAAATTTTCGCATAATTCAGTCGCTAAAGCGTAAACTTTCAAGTCTTTGGGGATAGTTTTATTTGACCTGAGTGCGTTGAAGAGAATCTTACAACTTTTTACAGATTCTTACATATTTTGTTTTTACACTGGAAGTGATGGGAAGACGTTTGCGATGCAAATCTAGTGTGTTCACAATGACAAATAGTCACTTTCACTTCACTGCATGAAAATAAAGAAAAAAAAACCACAAATCTTAGGCCAAGTCCTCTCACAACTATGGGCAAAACAAAATCTCAGGCATCAGACAGAATATATAACTTATATAAGGGAGCATTTAGACATGAATTTAGACACCACTGTGTTATGTGGAGCCCTGCAGCATTCTCTTTTCATTTCATTTGTCTTTGAATGGTTACAAATCAAATATAGATTTTTTTTTTTTGGTGCAAGATTAACGTTAGAAATTAAATGTGGCTGTAAACCTGTCACTGTGTACAGCATTTAAAAAAAATTAATATTAGCTTATGAGTGTTTAAATGATGGAAAACAGTGATTAATTATTTTTATATAAGTCTATACATAATACAGATATTTTAATGTGGCTGTATATAATCTCATGCATTCCCCCTTTTGATAATCATGTGTCTTACCAGGCTGCAGTAGTGGAGTATAGATTGGGAAGGGACACAGACATTGTTAGATGCTATGAAGACTATAGATTCTATATTTAGATGCTATTTTTTTAACGGGAGAGGGTAGAGACAACAAAAAATATATTAACAAAGAGGAGATCAAATATTTTTGACAAGGGGGCGGAGATTACAATTTTTTAGTGATTCACAGAGGCATTGGGCCCAAAAATATTTAGCAGCAGTGGGGGTGGTGGGCTCCCATAGCTTACCAATACCTTTTTATCAGTGTGTACATTCTGAGTATATTTATATATTAGTACAGAAGTGTCCTTGGTGTCTCAGGTGCTGAGCATGTTCCTCATCCTCACTCACTCTTTGGCTGCTGTGTAACTTTGTAGTGTAAGTGCACTGGAGGGAAGATCTACTATATTACACTGTTGATCTTCTTAACACAGGGCATAGGGCTGTTCTGGTTTTTGCCCTTTCTTTTGTGTACAATTGAACATTAAACTGGTGCCTTCATGCAGCTGTTTAAGCACTAAGTTGTGTCTTTTTTCTTTTGATGTCAACAAGCCAAATGGGTCAGGATGTAGAAGGGAGTGCATAACCTCGAAAGCTCTGGAACCACTGCTTTACATTAAGCTTCATAAGTATAAACAGTAAATGACTTAGCATCAACAAGAAAGAGTTTGTGTATATGACCTACAACACAGAAACAGTCAACCACCTGCATTAATGCTCCTATTAGTGCCAGCATGGCACTAAATTATTCTAAATGCCTGTATGTTGTAAACAAGTTAATTACAGATATGAGTTTTGACCATTTCTAGTGCTTTATTTAGATACAATGAAATAATGTCTATATTTATACATAGACCTACAGTAACAAACAAATGTTAAAAAAGAAAGCTAGAGGCTTTATGGTACAGCAGAGGCTGGATTCCCAAAAAAGGCAACGCAAAAGAGACCATAACAAATCACTGCAGGAGTGAACAGCCCATAGTCCAGGACGTAAAATTCCAGCCTGGGTCATGCTTAATTTCTCCCTTGACTATCGTGCGTGTTACCCTACACCAAACCTTGTAATCTCTGAATTAGTGCTTAGTGTTTAATGCTATATTAACGTACTGTTAACACTGTAGCCAGTGGTGGAGTTAGGACCTTGGCCTTGTTAACAGAAGATCGTAGGTTCAAATCCAGGCTGGGTACCACTGAGGTACCACTGAGCATGTTACAGTCCCGCTACACTTTCCTCCGGGTGCTGTTGATAGCTGTCCGCTGCTCCATGCGTGATGGGTTAAATGTGAAGGCTACATTTCATTGTAGTGCATTTTGTGTGTGACTGAGTGTGTTCACAATGACAAACAGTCACTTTTTCTCTTATAAGTGTATAACAATTGCAGTACGCATCAACAATTTGTAAAATTGAATGTCTAAAATATGTATTTCAGCTACAGTCCTTTATGGAAAAAACACGGTCAGTTATCAAAACCAGGCATGTGGAAGGATCCTATCAGAGTAAAGTAGACATAGACATGCATGCACGAACCCCAAGCGAACACATACTATTTCAGTAAGTTCAGTCAAAGATCACAAGTAAAGTTCCCAACGGTTCATCAGGGGCATGATTACAGTGAAATATTTGGTTAGTTGCCACAAAAAGACTTTTACAAGAGGACATGAACACTACAACAATTCAAACTGGCATAAACAAAGATTATAAGACCTACATCTACCCACCTCTGGCAAATAAACCTCAGCCAAAACCACTTTACAATTTGGACACTAAGAAAAATGGCAGACATACTCAGTAGTGCAGAAAATGGCAGACATAGCTGTTGGGTTACACAGCTGGCAGCAACACAAAGATGCACCATGGCTCTTGTTGAAGCCTAAGCCAGAAAAATATTCACAAAAACTATGTTATGCATATAGTATTCTTGGACTAGCCTAGAGCTGGTTAGGATGTAAACAGTGAACCTGTAAAATAATCAAATATTCAAGTGCTACAAGTGGATTGAAAGGCACAAAATGTCATATAAGTACATAATGCTTGGGTGTAGCCTTTGTTGAAAGCCACAGCTGTTACTGGTTGTTTTTATGAAGGTTAGATTTAAAATCTGGTGTTTTCTGACACTGAAAATAAGTAACTTGTACAAAATGGTTATCTCTTCTCGAACAGTGTTGTTCCAAATACCTGTAAGCCATGTCATATGCATTATGCATTACCAAGTCATGAGTGGGAGTGATAAGAAACATTACTAAAATGCAAAGCAGCACCTGAGAAACATGGCATTTATGGAGTGACACCAGAAAGCAGAGCTGCCTCATTGAGCAGTTTTCCAGCCTCTTCCCTGTAGCGAGGACTTAGCTCTTTAGCCCTGCGAGTCTCCCGCAGATTCTCCTGGAGGTTACCTCCCAGGCGCTGCTTCTCTTGGTGTGTGGTGGCCGCCTCCCTCACCTGCTCGGTCAGGGTCTCCTCTGTCTTCAGAAGCCAGTTGATCATCTCCTGAAGCTTGGTACCAACTGCCACAACGGCTTTGGCAGCTTGGCACAGCTCACTTATGTTTTCCTGCGTCTGCTTCAGCTTATCGGGCACATCATCCTCCGGTGTCACAGCCAAGGTGAAGTCATAGCCCTTCATTTGCAGTCTGACACGGTGTGTGTCTATCATGTCAAAGAGAACACACTGAACACTGAGTTTGCACTTGGTAAGAAACAGAGCATAACCATGAATAGATTTTAGGGCTGGGAATCCATCAAAATGTTTTGACTTTTACACCTATATATTGGTTTTAATACAGATTCTTTTAAATTTAAAATTGTCATTTTAAATACTTTCACTCAACACAAAACATCTCAAATCATAAGTCATATTCCAAAGGATCACAGTGTAATCAAAGGAGCATTATACACAATTTAAGAAATGCAGAAATGCATAAAACATGCAGTTAACATCACCATGAGAATACAAATTGGTTATAATAATAATAATACCTTTATTTATATAGCACCTTCCATACATCTGAATGCAGCTCAAAGTGATGATGCTGATAAGGCTGAGTGGTACTGAAATTTAGTACTGAATAACTGAACTGTGCAGTGGTGGCCTATTGGTTAGGACGCTGCCTTTGGGACCTCAAGGTCGCAGGTTTAAGTCCCAGCCCGGGCACTACTGAGGTCCCACTACACTACTCCCCGTGCGCTGTTAATAGTTGCCCATGCTGCACGTGTGATGGGTTAAATGCAGAGGTCACATTTTGTTGTGGTGCTTGAGTGTGTTCACAATGACAAAGAGTCATTTCAATTTTCCTGTACTCTGTCAGAAATGGGGCTCCAATTCCTTTATCAAGGCCACTCGGACTTGTTGATGTGTTGCTAATTTATCAGTGCTTTGTGAATGCCAACCCTAGTGTTCAGATAGCATGTAGCTAAAAATGAGAAAGAATCTCAGATTTGGAACACGGAGCCACGTTATAGAACCGAAATGACTTCAATACTCCTGTAGTACTACAGCAATATTACATTATATTACATATTACATTAATCCTTTAATAAACACAATACTGCCTGTTATCTGATGGAAAATAAAATACAATTTTATGATTTTTGTTGCACTCGTAGTGTTTCTTCCAGACTTTGGGCCTGTACTTTTCTTCACATGCAAAATTGTATGTATTACTTACCTAGTTGGACTAAAATCAGGCAATTTTCCCTGTATTTACACATTCCACAGGATGAAAAAGACAAAGGTGCCTAAACAACATCAGGTTAACAACTGAATCTGCAGTTTGTGACGTGCTACTGCCCCCTGCAGACAGTAGACTTAAACTGCAGCTCATTTTAATAACGCTCTATAAAAGGCTGTGGCTCACCGTGCTCATCCTTGACCTTCTTCAGGCACTCAGACAGACTTTCATTACGGGAACAGCGATAGCGATACATGAGAATTTCCCTCTTCTCCTCCATTCGCTCATAGTGTTCCTGCTGCTTGTTGAACGTTTCAGCAACATCTGTAAAGCGCTGATCAAGATCTGGCAACCCGACATGCCGGGCAATAATCTTGGCATTTCCCTGCTTCACAGCTGAGCGAGAAGAGATCATCATCATGTGTGTGTGCAATACTGCTCAAAAATGTGGAACCAACATGTGTTTGATAACATTAAACAACTTATTAAAATGTGATGCTCATATGAAAAAAATTAACAAGATGCAGAATGATGAATAGAGCTGTAAATGAACCTAAAATTACTGAGAAGCCTGTGTATAATTAAACATGAGGTTATAATAAAAGTAATATTGAGAATGCCTCATATTTCAAAAGTGGTGATTAAGTCTTGAAACAAATGACTTAATAATGGATAATAATAATAATAATAATCATAATAATAGGTAGATGCATTGAATAGTAGCTACCAAATAAAAAGACATAATAAATGTGTTTTAAGAGTAAGTCATGGAAAATAATCTAGATAAATTCAATATTTTGTTTATTACTTAATTATTTCTGTTGATCCCCAAATTTTTCAGTCTCTCTTTGTTCTCTAGTAATGAATATTTAAATTATTATAAAGTAACATCAATCATTACAATGACAAATTACTTCACATCTTTGAACAATTCTATCTGTGCGAGATATTAACAGTTCAGAAGCAAAGAGCACTATGTTGGCGTTACTGAATTACACTGGAACACCATACAAAGTTTCCCTTCAGTGAAACCTAGACAATCAAAATTTATTCATGTCATACGTAATATACAGTTTTCTTTCTGACAGCATTTACAATATATTCTTACTGAACTCACCAGTAGAAGACGCCCGAGGTTGTCTAGCTGACTCTGGTGCCCCCGTTAAAGGCTGTCTCTGTAAAACAGAGATCACTTAAACCTCACTTATCCAGAAAATAGAGTTAGCTCAAGCTGTGTCCAGCACAGTTTGGTGAATCCTCTATTCAGACACACCAGATTCACCTGAACCCATCTGCTCATTGCCAGGTTTAGTGAGTGAGTTTAAACAGGCAACCTGCTAAACTGTGCTGAATATATTTGTACACTTTAGCTGCTGTGGTGTCACCTTTGCTACTGACACACACACAAACTACTGGGTCATTGATTTTTAAGGCCCAAACACACAAAAAGAAGCTTTATCCATCCGTCCATTTTCTAAACTGCTTCTTCCGTTTCCGGGTCGCAGGGAAGCTGGAGCCAAACCGGGGGTTCACCCAGGACAGGAGGCCAACCCATCGCAGGGCAACACATAGACAGACAACCAATCATACACACATTCACACCTATGGGCAATTTAGAGCATCCAATCCACCTACTGCAGCGTTCTGACAGAGGGAGGAAATGGGCGCACCCGGAGGAAACCCATGCGAACACGGGGAAAGCTTGCAAACTCCGCACAGAAAGGCCCCCATAGCCGACCTGGGGATCGAACCCAGGACCTTCTAAAAAAGCTTTTAAAAAAGCTAAATAACAGGCCGAGCACAGCAACAACAATTATCAGACACCCTTATCTAGACCAACTTTCAAAAGTGCTTAGTTGTCTACTCAGTGTGTCTACTACACTAGGTCAGAGGCCAAAATATACCCTTGAGCTAAGATGTTGTTAGAATAAGAGCCAGTTCAGCATCTTGCTTAAAGGTCAGCAGTTCAAGCTGTGACATATTTGAAACTGGAAGAGCTTTAGCCATGGACCTAGCATTGTTTGGTGCCACCAGGTTGGGAGTGGCTGGTTTATTTCTTGCTTTGTAGACAAGTATGAGGTCTTTAAATCTGACCTGGCAGCTACGAAAAGCTAGTGAACAGAACACTGCAGTGGAGCGATGTGAGTGGACCGATGTAGACAAATAATACTGCTGCGTTCCCCATCAGGTGCGACAACCTGACTGTCCATGTGGGAAGGCAGGTCCGGACAGAGATGCAGCAGTCAAGCTTTGTGAGGAAAAGAGACTGAACGAGGACCTGTGTGGCCTGCATGCCACTGCCATATGACAAGAGTGACTTATGTTAATTTTGATGGGTTTTTTTGTTTTTTTTCATACTTTAGGAAAATAAAGACCTTATGTGTAAAATGGTTTTCCTGTAGTCATGTGTCTACCGGTCTAATTTTTTCACACACACTGAGAGATCCATCATACAAAGCTCTCTGAATGTGCCTCTACATTCCCAAAAACCTAAAACTGGGGGGTGAATTGAATATTTTGAACTAAATATTGTATACAGTGTATTGTATAATTGTATATTGTATATAAGCTACTGTACTGTTCGTTATACACTAGTCTATTGTCTACTGCCTATTGTATAGTCTATTGTATACTATTCATTGTATATTACATAGTGTATTGTGCTGTCTATTGTATATTGTGTATACTGTATATTGTAGATAGTGGTTCGTATATTGTAAAGTCTACTGTATATTGTGTATAGTGTGCTGTCTGTTGTAATATGTATTGTACTGTCTGTATGTTACATCACGTACTTTAGTACTGTCTACACACTTGGCCAGTGAAGCGAATTCTGATGAATAAACCCATATTACATGTGTTTAACATGGGAATCGATGAACACACGTTTAAATTGCCAACCCCCTCTCTCTGTCCCGCGCCCGCCATACTTCTCCGGACATTCTTACAGCAACAGGTGAATAAACAGGCGAACAGGTGCATAAAAAACAAGTAATCTGTCGTTCGAACATTGCTGCCCTTTGGGAAAGTTCCCCCTAACCCTCATGACCCACTTTTCCACCAAGTTCGCTGATCCGTGTCACGGCAATAGCACGAAAACAGCGACAATCGCCAAACTGACGGACGGACTTCACCGCTTGGGGCACCTGAGCAGCGCGTCCGCCTGCTCCGACCTTAAAGGAGCGAGAATTTCCTCAGGTAAGGGTCCTACCTCGTCGGCGGAGGAACTGTCTCTCTGAAAGCAGCAACACAGACACCGCCAGCACTGCTCCATGGTGGGCTTTTGGGAGGGAAAGTCCTTGCGGTAATGCGAAACTAAAGGAATCTGTGCGTTGGGGATGACGTCACTAGTCATGCGGTTCGCCCCGGAGCGGAAGGTTCAGGTCATCACGGTGCGCGCTCATCACAGTAATAACGATAATCACAGTCGGAGCGTCATCACCTGTAGCTAACAGTGGTTTCGAGTAAAAATAGACTTGTGAATGTTGTGGAAGGGGCCAAAACGGGCCTGTCGTTTGTTCCCATTCACCTAGCACAGCATTTCCTTATACAGCCTAGCAGAGCACATCCACAATTAGGCCACTGCACAATTGGCATTGTACTTTTGGTGAAAGTCCAGCTCACGGCTGTAGAGGGCGCCCCAGCATCAGGCTGAGCCACTCGCAAATTCTAAATACCATCAGCTATAACACTTGCAATACTTCACTCAGCTCTACATGGCCACAAATCCATCACTGAGTAATACCGATGCCTAATTGAATTAAATAAGCATGAAAAAAGACCGTAATAACCAGTAGAGGGCGCAATTTAATCACATTTATTGAGCACCTACCTGTACACCACATGTTGAGGTCCCTCCTGCTGCTGAAACAGCCCTGACTGTGGTGCACTGTGTGTTCTGACCCCTTTCTATCAGTCAGCATCACTTTTTAAGCCACAGTAGGATGAGGATCAGACCAGACTGGCTAGTTTTCACTCCTCACATGCATCAAGTGAGTCTTGAGTACCCATGACCATACCCCAATTCACCTTCACTGTGGATTTCAGCCCCATTGTTGCATGTTGTTGTCATATGGCAACAATTATGTTGTCACTTAATTTTAAGACCCTTTTAAGAGATTTAAAAAAAAACCCTTTATTTTATCACAGGAATAAAAGAAGAAATATATTTTTATATTGTAGTTACAAGAAATATCAATGCAATGCAATAAAAGGTTAAGAGTTAAAGTCATCAGTAGCTGAATATTGACAATTTTAAATTTTGGCCTATTGGTCTCACACTGAATAAATTATTCTCATCAGTTTACCCATCCTTTTTGTTTATTGATTGATTAATTGATTAAATTGTGATGAAGATCATGTTTAGTGCAAAGAGCAAGACAGTAAGCTATACAACATCTATTAAATTAAATTAATTTATCCAAGCAAAGCGTGTGATCAAGTGCCAAAGGTTAAATATGACAACAGAAGAATGTCAGGCTTTAAAAATGTATTTATATAAATAATAATAATAATAATAATAATAAAAGAATAAAGTATACATCAAATGTAAAGTATACAGAGTAAAGTATAAATCAAAATATACAAATCCCACTTCCAGAAATTTGGGGATATTTTTATAAATGCAATAAAAACAGTTTGTAAAATCTCTTAAACCTTTATTTAACTGACAGAAGTAAAAAGAAATGACATTTAATGGTTTGGCTGGCCAATTTGATTGTAATTTATAAATATTAAAATATAAACTAATTTTGAATTTAATGCATGCAGCACACTCAAAACAGTTGGGACTGTGTGAAAAGGTAACAATATAGTGAAGCAATTTCATTCAGAAACATTCCACACTAAGCAGGTGAGCCAAACTTCATGAAAGATTTTAGTTCAAAAAGAACATTTCTCAGCACGAGATTAAGTTCTTCCACAGTTATAATATTCATACATAATATTGTCCCACCTGCAAAACTATGACAACTAGTCTCCTCAGTTCCCAAACTATTAAACACAGTAACTAAAAGGTGATGTTTCACAGTGGTAAACACGCCTCTGTCCCAACTTTTGTTTGTGTGAAATTCTAAATTTGTTTATATTTAATTACAAAATGCATTTACGTTGGTCAATTAGTCTAAGTATTTTTGGCTGTTAAATAAAAGGTCAAAAAGAAACAAATTACAAAGACTTGTTTTTAATGCATTTTACACAATATCCCAGTTTTTTTTAAATAGGGTTTGTATTTGAACACAAAAGAGCTTTTTTGTTGTTGTTGCTTCCTTTTCCTTTTTTTATTTGACGCAATTTCAGTCTGTAAATATGAGTATTTGGACATTATTAATATCCAAAACAATAAGAAAAAAGTATGAAATCAAGTACCCGTGTTCGCAAATAACATCTGCAGGAAATAATGTCCCACCGCGGCCTTCATGGGGAGACACGCGTTCCGTTTATCTCCGTCTCTCCCTCCTGCCAGGCCTTACCCACGGCTGCCTGCAGTCAGGCCTGCGTTCGCACGCGCGCACACTCAAGCGCGCGTCCGCTGTGCCAAGAAAGTGCCTGCGCGCAGCCCCAGAAGACAGCGAGCCAAACAATGCTTAAGCAGCTGTTGGTAATTTGCGTGTTTCTGCGGCGCTCTGCGACGCGGCTACCTGCTGGGAGCGCGCGCGCCTCTGTGATTTGCTCTCCTCCCGCGCAGCGCGCGCTCCCCCTGCACCGTATTATTTCGCTGTCAGCGAAGGCGTCGTTAACGCCGCGCGCGCACACGGGAGCGCCCGCGGAATAAAGACGTACTGACGGACGGAAAGCGCCTGGGGAGGGCGAGCCACTGTCTCCGGATGCAGGTGCTCGTGCTGACAAACACTGGGAGGGGGGGAAGCGGCCCACTAGGTGCCAATTGAGCAGAAACACGGAGGAGAAGAATTGCTGGGAGAGTCGTGGGAGAAAGCAAGATGCGCATTTAAGCAAAACAATCGTGCCACGCGCCAAGCTGGGCGACGCACATGTGGACCACGTGGACTGGCTGCGTGCGAAGCTAGCAAGCTGCTAATCACATCACATGGACAAGTCCCTAACCACTAGGCCACAGGCTATCAGCCGGATCCAGGGAGCAGTGCGGCATGATGATACCTTGATCAAGGCTACCTCAGTGGTCCCTGTGCCGGGGCTTGAACCTGCAACCCACCGATAACATGCATAGATGTTGCATTGTACCACCCAGGTATTAGTTCGTCCCTTAAAACCCAGAACCAGAGGTTGGGATTTGTGCTGGAAACTACAGAGAGTCAGTAATCACTGAAGGAGCTACAGAGTTTCTGGCTGAGACCAGAGTTCCAGTGCACCAGTCAGCAGTACTAAGAGCTCGTCATACAACTGGCCTATATGGGAGGATTGCTAGGAAGAAGCTACTGCAGAAGGAAAAAACTTTCAGAGCATGTCTGGAATTTGCCAGCGAGCTCCTGAGTGGCTCAAAATGTAGGATAAGTTTTTCTGGAGCTTTTAGGCCAAAATTCTAAATACTACACACATGGACAAAATTGTTGGTACCCTTCAGTCAATGAAAGAAAAACTCAAAATGGTCACAAAAATAACTT
>JBBPDA010060445.1:0-13265 GCA_037974385.1 Arnoldichthys spilopterus | reverse complement strand
AGAGGCATTTAAGTGGCGAACATACAGCAGCTGACATAATGTGGTGGGTATGTGTGTGGGAAGTAGAAGAGAGAGAAAGAGAGAAAGAGAGAGAGAAAGAGAGAGAGAGAGAGAGAGAGAGAGACAGACAGAGAGAGACAGACAGAGAGAGACAGAGAGAGAGAGACAGACAGAGAGAGACAGACAGAGAGAGAGAGAGAAAGAGAGAGAGACAGAGAGAGAGAGAAGCAAGTACAGTCAGGGCCACAAAGAATGTTAAAGATAGCTGCTAGTTTTCACAGGCTTATGCTCCTCAGGTGACTGATGGTCATTTTAGTGGCTATAAGCCAAGAAGAGACTCTCTTGATTATACAAGTGATTGAAAAGCAGTGATTCCAAAGCCTCTCAGAGAAGAATGCAGACTTCAAGAACGAAGGACAGCTTCAGTATGTAAAGGGCAGTGCAAAGAGTCTGAAATAGTTGTCCGAACCCACTCTGACCAGAATACTCAGTATTTTGGAATTACTTTGGTAATTTTGATTACTCGTTTTTCATGGCCAAGGTTCAAACTGAGGTGGAGCTGGGGGGGGACTGGACTCCACCAAAAGAGAGACAAAATTGAACTTCGAAATTTAGCATCCTTAAATAAAATGTGAGTTTTTTTGACAAAATAAAAGCCTCACATGTGGTGACTGTCTTCTACGTTTCCTTTGTGTTCAACATTTGAATACCCGGTGGATTTGCCACAACTCTCCCATGATTCTTACTGTAAAAAATTTAGTCAAGTTTAGTGAAAGTAGACAGTCGTACAAAGTGCACCACAATGAAACTCTGCATTTAAC
Organism: Arnoldichthys spilopterus; assembly: GCA_037974385.1. Taxonomy (NCBI): domain Eukaryota; kingdom Metazoa; phylum Chordata; class Actinopteri; order Characiformes; family Lepidarchidae; genus Arnoldichthys; species Arnoldichthys spilopterus. Next base: position 12,444 of record JBBPDA010060445.1, on the reverse strand, counting down.
TCATCACACGTGGAGTCGGGAGTAGGTATCAACAGCGCCCGGAGAGCAGTGTAGCGGGACGGTACCTTGCTCAAGGGCACCTCTGGTTGGGACTTGAGCCTGCAACATTCTGTTTGCAAGGGCAAGGTACTAACCACCAGTCCACCACACCAAGGCGACAGAGGCAAGGAAAAACTCAAGCTGCAGGAAGAAACCTCAGTAGATGAACCCCGGAGCGCCCAATGATGGGCGATCTGGTTGTAAAGGGGCAGCAGTTCCTAGTGTCCACGTGGGCTGCGATGACTTTCGATCAATTCGGTGAAACATAGGGCCGTCTATACGGGCTCTCCTCAGCAGGATTGAGTGGGTTCCAGCGGTAAAAACCAACCAGAAGAAGGATTGTTGCTCAATCAGCCATGAAGAAATGTTGTTAAGTACCAGGTTATAAGCAGACAAATATGTTTTTGTTAGCAAAGAGTCATTTCAGGCTATTTAAGGACCTGCAGTGGGTAATGTTCACACATGCCTACATGCCCAAATTGCCCTATTATCACATAGCAGATTAGAGGTAAGGCGAAAATGCAGTCAAGAAACGCAGTAAAAAAACAAAACAAAACAGAGGATACAATCAGAGAAAAAACGCTTGGAAACGCAGAGTGAACTTCCGAGACCTCGCCATAGTTTGGGAGTCTCCAAACCTCTTGAAGCCTGTCCTGATTTCTCATACCACTCGTAGTACCACCTGGGAAGGGCGTGGCCAGACTGGCTAATATACCGGGGATGCTGACAGTGTACGGCCACCAGAGGGAGCCGTAGCTCCCCTTACATTTACCTTTCAGTGTAAAATGATTTATACTTTAAGCAGATTTAAGCTGTGGCTCTTGCAGAGTAGAAAGCATTCCAATGGAGATAAAGTTATAGACATGCACAAAATAGGAAAAGACTACAAATGATATGGTTTACGTATCCCGGTGAGCAATATCGGACATTCACCCTCCTTCATTTATGGGCAGTGTGGGCAGTGGTGGCCTAGTAGTTAGGGCACTGCCTTTGAGACCTGAAGGTCAAAGGTTTGAGTCCTGGCCCGGGCACTACTGTCCCACTACACTGCTTCCTGGGCGCTGTTGGTAGCTGCCCGTTGCTGCACGTGTGCACTTGTGATGGGTTAAATGCAGAGGTCATTGTGTTCACAATGACAGTCACTTTCACTATTTATCCGTTAACCCTGATTTTCGGTCAAATCTAGCTTTCTCAGAATCTATCCACTAAAAAAGACCAAACACTAGAGGTTAGCATGCGTTTCCCCCAGTCACGTGACGCCAGCCACCACATCTTTTCAAACTGCCCATGGCACAACTGCCCATTCTACCCACTCAGACAGAGTCAAGCCAGTTGTAGTTCTCTGGACTCCCAGAAGAGATGGGGTGGTGATGGTAAAACAGTGTAATTATTGGTTAACACATATTGGTTATTTTGCCTCGCCCACTGGTGCACAGTGATTTAAAGGTGCTTTAGAGGAGGAAAAGCGTCACTGGTTATGGAAAGAATATTGATTTTTTTGAAGGATGTGATCTGATCTTATAAATCTGATGAAGGACATGAACTACCAGGACAAAAAGTTGAGGCTGGTATTTATCTTTAAGTGCAGTGAAGTGAAAGTGACTCTTTGTCATTGTGAACACACTCAAGCACCACAATGAAATGTGACCTCTGCATTTAACCCATCGCACATGCACACGTGGTACAGTGGGCAGCTATCAACAGCACCCAGGGAGCAGTGTAGAGGGACAGTACCTTGCTCAAGGGAACCTCAGTGGTTCCCGGGCCAGGACTCGAATCTGCGACCTTCGGTTCACAAGGGCAATGTCCGAATCACTAGGCCACCACTGCCCTTATCCAATCCAAGCTCTAGGTCTCCTCGAGTGAAGACGAAATGCTATCAGGTTAAAAGTAAAGTGCTGTGGGTTGGCAGAACGTTCTTGACCTACATTTGGGTTTGCATCAAAGTTCCAAGCCAGATTCGAGATTCAGTGCTGAGCAAGGATTCAGGATCAGCCATTTTTCTGCCCATTGTTCCATTAGGTTAGGGTTAAACAGATTCTAGATCAGTTTTACAACACATGCCTGAGTACTGCTCAGTTGCTAAGCACTGTTGAAACATGTCCTGCAGGTCTAGTTGTGAAAAGCAGGGGCTTTCCAGAGTGAGCGCTGGAGGCGAAGCAGATGACTGATATTGCATCACAATAGCAGAGGCAGCAGTCACAGCGGGGTCTGGTCAAACCAGGACACACCGATATACACAGTGAGACAATCCAGCACAAAGTCATGTGATAAGCTGAAAGATCTCTAGCATGGATTAGTGCACAGTGCATTATATTAGGGCATTATCAAGATCCTTGTAAGCAGTTGTTCCCCCACAACAGCAGAAATTCAGTGAGTATGGACATGGCCAGAGCAAAAACCAAAACAATGGATTTGCTGTATTTGTATTGTTAAGAAGCGACAAGCAGAAATGTGATTTTGGTCTCCAAAGTTCATTCTTAGCATGTATTCTCATATAATAGGGGAGTAGCTTAACGTTTTTTAATGAAGGCTTAGCTCCGCCCACACATGAAACAATGATCTGTCATAGGTCAATAAAAACCTGTTTTCTCACAACATTCAGAGGTGTCTCTGACTAATGCAGTTTTGCAGCCCCCTCTTATAACAACGGTTTCTCAAAATCAGCTTTTTATTTTACATTTCAGAACCAGAAATCTTAGTATCTAGAATATCTCCATCCATAAAATGTATATGTTCATTTCCCACTGGATTCTGAAAAAATTACAGGGGTGTCCCATGATGTTATGCTAGCTTTTATTCTTTAAAAAATGTTTTACAATAACAGTAACGATAATGTTTTCTTCAAAGTTTTAAATATGTTTTGTAAAATTCCTTTTACGATATGAAACAAACATTTTTCATTTTTAACGTCACCCAAAAGCTAGATTTGTTTGAAATATGCAAATGTATACATTTTAAGTAGACGACATCTCATTTGCATATCTAACTTCAATACAAAAATTTGTCAGTAGAAGATAAAAAGAACTTTATTAATCCAGAGGGAAATTCCTGTGCCATTTACATGCTCAGTTGCACAAAGAGAGAGCAGAAGCAGAAACACTAGAGTTAAGACAAATGTAAAAAAAAATAAAAAAAATAATAAGCAACCAATCTACTCATAAACCTCTATGCAGGTATGTGCATGTGTGGTATTCATACATACAAATATGCATTACATGTACAGCAGGACAGATGTGCGAACAGGCCTTAAGTGATAAGTGATGAGGGCAATGGTGGCCTAGTGGTTGAGACCTGAAGGTTGCAGGTTCGAGTCCTGGCCTGGGCACTACTGAGGTACCCTTGAGCAAGGTACCGTCCCTCTACACTGCTCCCCGGGTGCTGTTGGTAGCTGCTCGCTGCTCCACGTGTGCATGTGTGATGGGTTAAATGTACTTTCACTTTCATGTAGTAATACTACTACTACTACTACTAATAATAATAATAATAATAATAATAATCATCATCATCTGATCATGACAGGATGAGGTAGTGAAGTAGGATTGATCGTAAAGTGTAGTAAAGCTGTAATAACTGTGTTTGTGTGCATGAATTGCGTTTATAGATGCTATAGCTGTATATCAGTTATTAAATTGCAAAGATTCATTGTTTAATAAAAAATTGACCCTAATAACCATAAGAAAAGTAAACCTACAGTTTAGCTTTGCTAGATGTTTTATTCTTTTAGCTTAGTAGCTTAGTTTTGCTTTGCGTGTTCCCATCTGCTTTGTTGTGTTAGATATGGGGGCTGCATAATTTATATAAGTTCAGTTTCACACATTAAAGATGGAGTTATTCAGTTGACCCAGCAGGGAACACTAGACAGTGTTTGCATTCATGAGTAAAGGATCATGTGACTTTAAAAGCTTTCACGGTTTCGCTGACGCGCGGCAAAGTGATTGCTTCTGCTACTCGGACAAAAACGTCAATGATAAGTCTGCCCAAGCTAATCAATACTGCTGAACAGGCTCAGAGGCTATTTCAGGCCTGTGTTTCACGGCTTGGCTAAAAGGATGGAGACACATTTGAAGACGTTTGTGTGTGTGTGGTTCTCTGGGGCAATGTCAGCCCCATTAAACAAGGCTGTTTGGCCTTGACCTCAGCTAAACGATCATTCAGTGCCTTTAGTGAGAACGGCTAGACTTTTCTGCATTCTAACTGACAACGTCGATGGCTTTCTCGTACTTAGAAATCACTGAAACACGTACAGTGGAGGCCTAGTGGTTAGGACATTGGCCTTGGGACCTAAAGGTTGCAGGTTCAAGTCCCGACCCAGGCACTACTGAGGGTCCCTTGAGCAAGGTACTGTCCCACTACACTGCTCTGCGTCTTGGAAGTCGCTTTGGATAAAAGAGTCAGCCAAATGAATAAATGAAACTGTAAATGTAAACATAACACACTTATAATAGCGGATTCTGAAAAGGTTCATAAGCACCAGAATGTTTTTTATGAATATACAGATCAATTTATGACTAGTGACTATTTCTCATTGTGAACACACTCAAGCACCACAACAAAATGTGACCCCTGCATTTAACCCATCACACGTGCACACGTGGAGCAGCGGGCAGCTACCAACAGCGCCCGGGGAGCAGTGTAGTGGGACGGTACCTTGCTCAAGGGTATGTCAGTAGTGCCTGGGCCGGGACTCGAACCTGCAACCTTCAGGATGCAAAGGCAGTGTCCTAACCACTAGGCCACCACTTTAACAAATTTAAAAAAAACAAAGAATATGTGATGAACTGACAACAACTAACAATGTTCAAGATCCTCACTTAATAATAAACAAAAGACATTTTAAAAAAAATCATACTCATGGGGCTTAAGGCTGCAGACCTTGACTTTCTGCATTTGCAAGACTGATGAAAATACTAAAAAAATATTTTAATGGACAAAGAAATTGTTTCCACAAAAGCAAGCTGCTCATCAAATTTGTTGGGCACTAATTTTGATTCGAAGTAGCGCTGTAGACAAATCTGAGGCTAACAGGTTTTTCAGCGTGAGACAAAAAAAATCAGATTTGACCAATATTTCAAACCTTGATACTTGATGATGCATTCATAATGCTCTGAAAGAGTTACGCTAAACATCATAACATTTTCCCACTTCAAGCCAAGTCGGCTTTTATTGTCATTTTAACCATATACAGTTCACACAGTACACAGTGAAGCGAAACAACGTTCCTCCAGGACCACAGTGCTGCATGAAACACAGGACCACAATCACTACAACATAAAGTGCATTTTGTCCAAATATGTGCAAACATTGCAGGACAGTGCAAAGACAGACAGGTACAAACAAAGACAGTGCAACAGTGACCAGTGCAGTTATGGGACGAGCAGGTACGAGGTAGCAGGATGCGCAAAAATACAATAATGTGATTGTAAACATTGACACAGGGGGCCGGAAGAATGTAGCCGCATATGTTCAATATAAGTAATAGTCACTTCACCTCATTTTAAAGGTTATAAATATAAGCTAAATGGAAGATATACTTTTAAATGCATTACATATTTTTCAGATGTCTCATATTTCTGCATTTAAAAAAAGAAATAAATCTTGTAAATATCTGCAGTGTTGAAATGATATTGAATGGGCCAACAAACTTCACACTGGTTTATTCAGACTACTGACTGTATAAGTAATCAAGAAATCGAGTGATTAATTTAACCACTTAATCTTACTCAATACACAGAATTATAGCAACAAACATTTAAATTTGACATGTGCACAATATAATACAAAGTTAACCTGGGTACAAGATGAGAAATTGTTATGATTCATATATTCGATATGAAAGAAGTCAAATAAAAAATAAATAAATAAAAATAAACTGATGACACACATCATGCCAGTAGCTACCTTGCAATCACATGCTGTTTACTGAGCAACACCGCCGCGCCAAATATCTCAACTTGTCGTCGACAAACAGAAGTTTAATTATAACTCCCATCTGGTTCGCTAGATAGGGCGCTGCCAGCCACAGATCAATCAAGAGCTTGTGAAGCGGTCAAACAAAAGTCCATATCGCAGCACATTGTGAGCTCAAGAGAAGAGCTGATACAGTCTTCATCTACACTCCAGCCAAAGTTCAAGCCCGGTTATGAGATCATACAATCGTTTTTCGCATTACACACAAGGGTGCGGGCAATGTGCTATTGTGTGTGGGCATCTGAATTTTAACGAGATAGGAAAAAGTAAAAGAGGCCCAATGAAAGTGCACTTTACTTCTCTCAAGGTCTACGCCACTACAAATGTCAGTAGACTCTGGACAGGAGCCAACATAAGGGCTAGAAGACACTGATCTCTGGACTGTGTATCGAGTGCCCTTCAGTACATCCTTGAGCAGCCTTACGATGGGCATCGCCGATGTAGGCCACCTACTTTGATCAAGCATTATCCATCACTTTACGCCCCTCACAAGGCCTTCTGTGCCGAAGCACAGGCAGTTACAGTAGGCTGTTCACTATATATAGACAAATGGCTGCACCTTTAGCACTTACAGTTCGACCCTACGAACTAGCAGCAGTAGTACAGACTGAAGCCCTTGTGCATTACTGCCAGAATCTCTAATTGTAGACTTTGTTTCAAAAAGGTGGCGAAAAGATTGATTTTTCTTATCTGATGAGTACCAGGGTTTCTGCAGGTTTTAACATGTCAAATTTAAGACAATTTAAGGCCTTTTTAAGACTGTTATGAATGAAATTTAAGCCTAGTTTCTTGTCCACACTGGTAAAAAGTAGAAAGGACATAAAAGAAAATCCAAGAGTCTTAGACTTAACACAATAAACAACACTGGTGGGCAGTAGTAGCCTAATGGTTAGAACCTTGCCCTTGTGAACAGAAGGCTGCAGGTTCAAGTCTCGACCCAGGTACCACCATTGAGCAAGGTATCACACATGGAACAGTGGGCAGCTATCGACAGCACCCAGGGAACAGTACCTTGGTCAAGAGGACCTCAGTGGTAACCAGGTCTGGACTTTAAATACCCCCCACCCCCCTGCTAAAAAGTGATTTAAGTAGCATCAATTTCACAATGACATTTTAGACCAAAACATAAGCCACTCAAGACCTAGTGAATAAAATCCTCATGACTTTTTAAGGCCTTACATTCAAATTTTAAATGTTCGACATTTCAAGACTTTTTGAGGCTTACCAGAAACCCAGTCAAACACACAAACTGTGGGACGTCACAAAACAGTGGGTGGAGTTATTGTATGAAGGGCTTATTACAAAGTCTACTTAGTTTAGTAAAGTGTGCGTGATCATGCCAGGTTGTGTTGGTTTTCCAGCTAAAAGCAGGTGTAACTTTGCATTGGGGTCTCAAAAGATGATGAGGGACTTTCTTTAAAAATGGCAGCAGAGACAGAAGACGACGACGTGCTGAAGGAAAATTGGATGTCAGAATAACACTCCATGGGTAAAACAGGCTGGAGAATATGTTGTGATGTGTGCACCCAGTCTTTGTTGTCTCACAAACTTTTCTCTGGAGTGAAATGTCCACACCTGTAGAACGTTTCTGCATTTACCAACACAGACTGATCCTCATTCCTTAGCTTTTGTCTCGTTGATTCTTATTTCTCTGTGCCTTCTAAAACCCTGTGCCTAGGCAGGCCTTGGAACGGCTTGCGCTATAAACTGTAGTCTTATGTGAAAGTCAAGCACACTGTGAGCACAAATCAGTCATATCAATGCACACTGTACAGTAATTGTACAGTACATTGTCCCCTACCTGCTCATACTAGCCTCCGGTTGGTCATCACAGACTTAGCTCTAGTTCTCGCTAATGTGAGGATTTAACATTAATCATTGGTTTCTTCTGGTTAGCCCAAACGCTAAAGCTAATGCATTATTAAGAACCTGTCAGTCATTTCCTCATAACTCTCTTATTACTGTACTGTTGAACTGAGGAGATCTCAGACTTATAGAACCTAAGAAAACATGTTGAAAAAACGACAGTACTATTACTGTAGTGCTCCACGACTGCTGCTATGATACGAGCCAGGCAATAATACAGCACCCAAACCAGTTCACAAACAAACCTCCCTTTCTTCAGTAAACACAATGCTGCAAAAGAATTTCTCCAGATTATGAACAAGCCAACAGTTCTGCGCACACACGTGACTTCATATGCTTATTTCCTGAATTTTATATTCACATACTTTCACAGATGTTATCTTAGTGCTCTTTCACTCCTGAATACTGTGGTTTCCAAATGCTCATTCACAACAAGGCTGGATGTGCGTTAAAAACCTGAACCAGCGCTAGAGGTTGTGAGCAGCTCCTTTAAAACATTTTTCTTTACATGTCCGTGAAAATTCATGTATTATTTTTAAGCATATATAAGCTGTGGCTTCTGCAAAGGTAACCAAAAAAACATTGGGAGATAAAGTTACAGACCTGCACGAAATAAGAAAGAAAAGACTTCACAAAGGCAGCGTTCGCATATCCTGGTGAGCAATATTGGATAATTATGAGCCTGAATTTACCCTCCTTCAGTCATTCTTTTTGTTAAATTTAGCTCTCTCCCAATCTACCCACTAAAAAGGACTTTCCCCAACGACACCATACCATGATATTGGCTTGGATATGCACTTATTTATCTTAATCTTTTACATTATGTGAGGGTCCTGTAAGATCCAGGTTTAAGGTTATTTGTTGAAAAGAATTACTGTTTTCAGCAATTTCATTTTTCAGTTGAAGTAAAACTGCTAAAAACAAAATAAAGAAAAACAATAAAACAATGATCCCTGGTGATCCTACAGCCACCTGTGGTGAGGAATCGTAAGACAGCACGGCTCTCCCTCTCCCCTTTCACTCAACCAGAGTAATGCAAAAAAAAGCAAGGACATCTGTGAACCGCTATATCTATAGTTTAGATAGACATTCTCTCCAAGTGTTACGTTGTGTGCTTGACTCAAAGGAAACACATGTTAGACTTTACCTTTCCAGTGCTGGTGGTATTGTTTGATAAGGGGAGTTGGGCTAATTGGAGATGACTTAAGTGGGAAGCAAATCCGGAAAAATAAAAATCAATCCATAAACCAATAAAATAAAATAAAATAAATACATAAATTAAAAAATGTAATAAATTGACAATTTTAAATGTCAGCATATTTCATATGTATATGTGTTTACAGGGTGGAGTCTGGATTTAATTGTATGTCTTCTTTTATTCTTTTTTTTTTTTTAAATAATCATTTTACACACAGCAGAAGCCACGCATAGTTTGGCGTAATGTTGCATTTTTATTACACAGCTTCACATCACTTCCTTACTGTGAGGTTGTCATGTCTTTTCTGGTTCTGTTATGTTTTCCTTAGCCATGTGTGCTCTTGTTTTTGTTTCACCTTAGCCCCGCCTTGTCTCCACCCTGTTCACCTGTGTCTTGTTTCCCCGTCTCCTCGTTTGTGTTCACTATTTAATCTCTTGGTTTTGGCTTAGTGTTTGTCGGTTCTCTGTTGTGTTAACTGTTGTCTTCCCTGTTGTTGCCTCTGTTGTGTTAGTGCCTAGTGTTCTGTATGTTTTAGTTCAGTGACATAGTTCATAGTTTATGTTTATATAATAATAAACACTTATAAATCAGCACTTACCTGTGCCTGCTTCCAAACATCCACCATCATTTCACTTACAACATATAACACTATACAGCAAATGAACATTTAGATCTAAAAATTGTCTTGAACCTCATGAAGTTAAAAACGTACATTATGAACTTTCTTCTGTGTAATCAGAGGGGCAGGGCTAAGTACGTCTGGTCACTAGAAACAAGTGTAGAATCCTTAACATACTGAGATGTCAAGGAATGAACGATGCTGAGATTTCAGCTAATGAACTGTGCTGAAGGCGAAAGACGAGCGAGGATAAAGGCGTTAAGAACATGTCCCTCACCTCCCATGTTAATCATTTCCTGCAAGACAAACAGAGCTGACAGCTTAATTGGACTCTACTATCAGCACCTGCGTCAGTTTCAGCATTAAATACAACATGAGCAGAGTTTCGCTTAGTTACACATCAGACGTTCTTCTATACTACTGATTTTGGCAGTGCAACAGAGACGTGGCCTAATACTCCATGTATCTTCCTGTCGAGAACGCACTGGATCACTGCAGTCCATCATAATGAATATTACAGCATCTGAGCAGGTCATAAACCGTCACCTCCACATCCTCCCCAAGACAGTAAGAAAAACATTGTCATGGCCATGTAATGACTTTCATTTCCTGCAGCAGGCGTACAGAAAATTCAGGCCACCAGAGCCATTGTAGAACTACACGGCGGTTTTGTTCGAGCGTGTTTGTGGAAATGTGCCAGAAAGAATACAATGACGCGGCAAAGCCCGAAAACTGGAAGAGCTGCCCAAAGCCCCATATGCTAGTCATTCCCGGTGTTGCTTTAGGAATCGAGCTGAGGGGCTCTAAAGCAAACACGAAGTCCTCCAGGCCACTTAGAAACTGAACGAGTTTAAATAAATCTCGCACAGGCCTTTTTGAATGTTTGGCTCACACGGTGGATGTTCTCTCAGCTCTTTAACATGGGCCAAAGCCGTGGTCACGCCACACTGGTCACGTTACAGCAACACTCAGAAGGGTACGGGTGGTCTTCCGTGCTGATGTAGTTTAGGCTTTAACTATGAGTGGATTTTATGTCGAGAAAAGATGCCACCGCCTTGTTCTCTATTGGCGTCCAGCTAAAGCTAATGCTAATGCTAACCTAGATGAAGGAGGCGTGAGGTAAAATGAAGGGCTTTTTGCTTTAATAAGGCTACATTTATTTACACCGTTGCTTAACACTTGATCATAACCTGATGACTTCAGAATTAATACAATTAGAGAAATCTTCAGCTACGGGGTCAGTGAAGTCATCATATTTCTATTCTGAGGTACAGATCATCACTGCTGTCATGGTTCAGCTAAATTTACTAGATTAAGTTTGACTGAGGAATCAGAAATGATTAACTGCATGATTCATTCATTTAAGCCACTTGTCCTAATCAGGGTTGAGGATCTTCCAGGTCCTTTTCTAAATTGAAGAGGTGCATGTTCAAGTGTTGTAAGTATGTAAATATGCTTTGCCATCATACAAGTACACTCTACTCGTATGATGGCAAAGCATATTTACAACACTTGAACTGTTCTCTCAAAGATTAAGAATATACGTCTGACAATAACACTGTTCTGAATTTAAGCTACATATAGATACACACACACACACAGACATACATATACACTCAAACATATATACATACACGTACGTACGTATGTGTGTGTATAGATTTTTAAATGTTTTTGTATAAAATCTTCAAATTGAGATCAAATTTAAAATCTGAATTGTGATATTTCTTTACAACAAACCATTTGAATGACTTCATTTACGATTCCTTAATTGAATTATGAAAATCGGTAGAACTGCTTTTGAAGTCAGTATGTATATTATGGCCTTTTTCAAAAATCTTGTCTGTCGTGATAATTCGAAGATTTCTAATACAACTGAAACTGATCGCACCACATAAAAAGATTGTGACAGTAACTGAATGGCCACCTTTGAACATATGTTTTTTAAGCATCATAACGAGCCTATATGATGTAAATGGAATTTTCCTTCATAACTGAACTGAGGTTTGTTTTATGTTTTTTCATAATGTGAATATGAAAATGAAGCTGCAAAAACTGCTTTTCCAGCAGTCCAGCAACAGGTTGCTCTTTAAATGAGGCACATGTCAGTGTAGTGTTTGTGGTCCTGTGTTTTAATGCAGCACTGTGGTCCTGGAGGAACGATGTTTCGTTTCACCGTTTACTGTGTGAACTGTATATGGTTGAAATGACAATAAAGGCCTACTTGACTTGACAACAAACAGGACAACCAATCAGAAGCCATTTGCCTTCTTTAGTATTAAAGATATACCGCCGGTTGAATTCTGAGGGTGGGGAAAAGACCATGTACTAGATACATTCACACAAATGATGTAAGTGGAGCTTGGGGGGTAAAATCCAATAGAAACGCAGCTTTTAAAACATATAAAGTCCGCTGAAAGTTTTTCACTTTATTGGAGCCCATTTCGGCCATGCGTATTCTACCCAGTCTCCCCTCTTACCTACAGAAAGCAGGGTCAGCAAAGGGGGAAGGAAAGATTCCAGTAAGGGCTACTTGTTTTAATTACTAACAGGTCAAAGGGAACCATCTCACACCCACTGACATCAGGCTTTGTGCATAGGTGCTATTTTGGGAGGGGTGGAACCCACAGGGCTGAAGATAGAGATGTTCATTATACCCAACATCTGTCTTCAATAAGGACAGAGAGAGAGAGAGAGAGAGAGAGAGAGAGAGAGAGAGAGAGAGAGAGAGAGAGAGAGAGAGAGAGAGAGA
>JBBPDA010060415.1:0-13267 GCA_037974385.1 Arnoldichthys spilopterus | reverse complement strand
CTGTGATGGGTTGGCTTCCTGTCCTGGGTGTACCCTGCCTTAGGCCCGCAGTCAGCTGGGATTGGCTCCAGCTTCCCTGTGACCTGGAAACGGAAGAAGCGTTTTGAAAATGGATGGATGGATGGATGGATGGATATACAAAAAAAAAAAATGCAAATATGCAGCTGTGCAATGCACACCATGAACTACACAGGCAGTATGCTTTAGCGAGACAGTACAAAACACGCATTACAAGGACGAGAAAATCTCGCCTCATCTCGAATAATTAAGCCGTGCTGGTTCCTCTGTACTTTTACAAGTGGCTTAATGAAAAATCAACACTAGTTCTTATCACACAATGGCCTTGAATTCTGCTACCCACCATCACCTGCTGTTTACACAACCAGACGCCAAACACCCAATCCCTTTTCCATAAGGGAAGAGGACAGAGGACTCCGCAATCACTCTTTTAATTATCACCAAGTCCAAAATACACACTGTAATCCTCTCAGCCTGCATGCTGTATATCTCAGAGTGAATGGTCTAATTGTGTGGTTTACGGTGGGTGATGTTGTCAGTGCGGTTTCTCTAAACCTTTACGCATGGCAGATATTATCAGTGATAAGAAAAACGTGTTGTGATTGTAGATTAGATTTTTTCCCCACTTAGCTCAATGAAGTGAAGACATTCTGTCCCCTGTGCTCATTCTTGACCAGGGGTGTCAAACTCCAGTCCTGGAGGGCTGACGTCCAGCGCTACTTAATACTTCTGCACCTCAAACACACTCGCTAAACCTGGCACTTAGCAGGTAAGTTGAATCAGATGTGTTTGAGCAGGGAAATCCCCAAACTGTGCTGGACCGTAGTTTGACACTCCTGTTCTAGACTTTGAGTTTTTAAGAAGAAGAGGTACGATGTTGTAATGGCTTGTTTTGTAGATTGTTTTGAAGTGAAGTGAAAGTGAAAGTAAAAGTGACTATTTGCCATTGTGAACACCCTCAAGCACCACAACGAAATGCAACCTGCGACCTTCAGGTCTCAAAGGCTGCATCCTAACCACTGGGCCACCACTGCCCCCACTAGGCCACCACTGGTGAAAACTTCCAAGCTCCAAGTGCGAACTTGAAACTGGCAAAACAGAATGTAAATTAAAAACTAAAATCTAAAATTCTGTAATTAGATATGATGTGAATTATTTAATTATAAATTATATATAAAAAAATATATATATAATTACATATAGCCATAACATTAACATCACCTGCCTAACATTGAGCAGGTCCTCATACTGCTGAAACAGTAGCTCTTTTGTGGGATCAGACCAGATAGGCCTAGCTTTCACTCCCCATATGCATCAGTGAGCCTTGGGTACCCATGGCCCTGTCGCTAATTCACAAGTTGTCCTTTCTTGGATCACTATATGAATTCTGATACGAGCCCATTACCGTGAGAGAAAGGTCATGTGTGGGATAATAAATCATAATCCATTTACATGTTGTAATATTAAGATGAAGTCCAACTTTTCAATCATCTTTTGTGAGGATGCCGATAATTCTGGAGGGCACATACATGTATGTAATGTTTTCTGAACCACTAGAAGGTCTCAATAGTGGGTCACAAGCTCACTGTATGATGAGACTGTACTGAGGCAGAGGTGAGAAAATTTGCTTCATCTATAAAAAGTGTGATTTCTTAACAAGAACCATACTGAAGGTGGCACAGATGTCTTTGAATGCACAATGATATGATCGGTACACATCTATGGGATAATGTTGCCAAACATTTATGTTGTCTATAGATTGATGTTGCCAAAACACACACCCAGTTTTTAATAAACTGCAGTGCTCTTCAGTGTCTGACTGAGGGTGATGTGATATATCTTAAGGCACATGTTAACACACAAACACACACACACATCTGTCACCCTAATGGTAGATATTGAGATGCAGGGGCGTAATTGCTTTGCTTGTCATGCTCTTTACCTCGGTACGACCCTCACCTCACACCTGGCAGGTCCGTGATCTGCTCTTCATGAATGTTCTCAGTGCAGAAGGGTGTGTAATTGAAGACAGGGAAGAACTGCATTAGCCAAGACCTTTAAGTGATTTCATTATCACTCTTTTCAGTCTGAACCTCAGCTGCAAAGTCCAAGGCCTGATGACATGCCTTCACTTCAATGGAGAAAAATGAGCCACCCTAGATCATGAATGAGGTTTCCTTCATGCTGTGATATTCAGTGATGTTTGTTTTAGAGAGATTTTGAAAGAAGCTTCACAATAATCCATAAGAACAGTATTTAATCACTTGTTGATGCTTTTTATTCTTACTATTAGGTGTTTTTCCAACTCACAAAGTACTAGAACCATTGGAACCAGAATTTCCATTGGTCTTTGGTCCTGTATTAAAAGGTCCAGTTTTGGTAATTTTTTAAAAGACAATTTAGCAATTTCTTTACACGTCCATGTGAGGATCAGGTATCCAAGCACTATTACATCACCAGTGAGTGAACAGGAATATCAACTAGCATTATATGTTGACCTGTAAAAGATTGGTGTCTTATTTAGGGTTCTGACAAGCAGTTTACTCAGTTGGTGAGTTTTGATATTCCTGATATTTTCAAGCAAATCTTGCAGCGTAATCACGATAGTCATTTGACAAGGATTAAAAGTGAAAAGCATTAGCCAATGACCTCCAATTTTAGGACATTCTGAAGGTTTTTCTGCATGGTCAAAAGAAACAGTAGGGAGGCTGGTAGAGCTCTATTATACGAGGGTGGAGAAACACCAGCACATAAAGGCTGATTCCCGGTCTGTTTTCACAAACTACCTGAAGAACAGAAGTAATCAAGGATGAGTTATTTAGTCTCCTCCAGCTCTGATGTTGTCTGTAGCGGTTAAGCTGACATTGACAAGGCTGGGCCACCTTAATAAAGACCTGAATGTTAGATGAGTGGGTTGATCCCTTCTAGCTGAAAGAAGTTCATGAATCTCAATGTCACTGGCGTGTTATTGTAATGATCCATCTTATTCACTCTCACATGTTTGTTTTCTTCTGGTTTTGCACCAATCACATAGAAACATCAAAAGGCCTGCTGTGAATTCTCCAGAAAATGACCTGCTCTTTTTAGGCATGGACACAAACATTACGCAGGCTCTGAGCTAGTGGGGCTGTAAGAACAAAGTCAGTTTAATGTCTGGTCCAAATGATTTGGACATTTGCGTTCGCACATACCTCTCCTCTGGGTAATGTCTAGAAAAGTTCCAGATTTCACTGTATGCATGAAAGATTTTTTTTCATCAAATAATTCTTTTAAAAACTAAAACTCATCATTTTTAGAACCTCATGGCTTTTCTCTGAATTACTGACCTGTATATTCCCCTCAGACTCTGAAAACTGTCACCTTGAACACTTGAACACCACAAAACAGCAGATTGCAGGTAAAAAATGTCTTTGATTCTAATATTTTTAAGTCCTGTATTGTCCACTTGCCATGACTGCATAAATAGCCTGAGTCTATAGAGACCTCTCGGCCAGGGCCCTAAGCCTTTCAAGTGCAGAATTGTTCAAGGTTTGCTCACTGGATGCCTTTCCCCTGGGTCTGATTTCTAAACACACAACTCCAGACTCAGACCCGCTGGCATACGTCAATCCCTGGTGGCTCATACAGTACGCTGAACAGGTCAATGAACTGTCCTGTCCCTTGAGCACTGAAAGGGAGAAAGAGAGCGAGAGGGGAATTCAGGCAGACTCTGTTTCGCATCATGCTTGTCAAGGCCACGCTGGTCATTTTTCTAACACTCCACAGCTTTGACTTCCCCGTCCTTGCTACTGGGGCATGGTCAGCATGATATATGATGGAGGCTTCAAAAGAGTAGTGAGTTCATAAGCACAGTCTGGTGGCATCAGCATATGTGGACATAGTCGAAGCCACAATTCTTTATTGCCACACAATATTAATGGCATCATTTGGATTCAGAGGTGTGTGTGTGTGTATGCATGTCAGTCATAAACATCATGGTAAGCACTGGCTTAACCTGACAAGCAAGACAGATCAATATAAGCGGCAACTCCTTTTTACTTTGGCCTGAGGTTTTACGCCAAACAAGACTGCTTTCATCTTCTTTACCCTACTCAATATTGCACATAGCTACTGGAAGGCCTGGGGTGCCTTTACTTTGAAGCCATCAAGATTTTTGACAGTACAAAAGTAGAAAAGGTACATAGGTACATTTTTTGTAGTTTTTTTTAAAAGTAATCATAACAAAGTCTATACAGGTTCTTGCTGCCATTGGTCAAGCAACACTGAGTTTTAAAATCAACAAAGGGAGCGAATAAGACAATAACAATGTTTTATAACACATATCTGCACATAGTGGGAACTTACTTGAGCTTTGCTTGTTCCTAGTGCTGGGAACTACTTACAACCCCTAAGACATTTGCTCACAACCCACAAATGGCTACATAACCAACCACAGGCCTACAACCTACACCTTGCTATGTAGATAAAGTCACTTTCTGACCAGAGGAACTGTTAATAGTATTTAGACCTGTTGTGGTCCAGGTGCAGGTGTACGGTGATTGGTGAAGATGACAGTGTACAGTGATTGGTTCAGGCAAATGTGTCTGCTGATTGGTGAAGACGAAAGTGTACAGTGATTGGTTCAGGCAAATGTGTCTGGTGATTGGTGAAGACGAAAGTGTACAGTGATTGGTTCAGAGGAATGTGTCTGGTGATTGGTGAAGACGAAAGTGTACAGTGATTGGTTCAGACGAATGTGTCTGATGATTGGTGAAGACGAAAGTGTACAGTGATTGGTTCAGGCAAATGTGTCTGGTGATTGCAGCTGCAATTTTTAAACTGCGTAAAATGTTTGCTGTGCAAGCAATAGCTCTAAGTGCTAAAGACTGGGTAAGAACATGGGTACTACTACCTGACTTTGACCAGTTTAAACGCTCTGATCATGATGTCATCCACTTTCACCTATGTGGTCGCTATATCAGCCATCAGCTGGCTTGTGTCACTTCAGTGTTCCTTACTGGTGGTGCGAAAGCAAACAAAAAAAAGAATGTAGTTCTCAGGGGGGCTCCCCAGTGGGTACTTCCTTTTAAAAAGTCCTGTCTGGTCCAAAATTGCCTGTTGTGTTCACTTGTGTTTCATTAATTATAGTAGCTACAGTGAATCAGACTAGGTGGTGGTTGTCACCACTATAGTGATGTCTCTAGGACCTAATGCTTCCTAGCGGGCCCCATCAACCTGTAACCACCTCCTCCACCATAAACTTCGGTTTTTGCTGCATGTGTAATTTGCAGTGTTTGCCTCTCCACCACTTGCATGTTCAGAACTCATTATTTATGTAATCCTGTTAGAGATGGTTAGCAGTCGCTGCACGTCACATGGACAAAACACATGTTTAGTACAGTTGGCTTGGTGTCATACCTTGTCCATTCTGTTCATGTGTCACTTCTGATTTAGTACCACTACAGACAAGAGCAGACAGCAGAAATCGGCCCAGAGTAGAGAACAAAACAGCCTATGGCGGCGCACGCTACCATAGAGCGACCTTCAGTCAGTGGAGGAGTAGCCTTCAGGAGAACAGTTCAGTTCAATTAAATTCACTTTTATTTGTAGAGCCATGTTTCATTCCATAGCAGCTTTCCAGAGAACAAGTTGGAGGACATTTATTCATTTGGCTTTATCCAAAGCGACTTCCTGGACAGAGGAAACAACCAAGCATTAGCACTGCATAGGGAAATACTAAAGTTGGTGCTATAAGGTAGACCAACACATTTCTGGTAATTGTAAAATAAATAACAACAGACCACAAGTACTACAATAAATACATATGCCAGGTGCTATAGTAAAGCTAAGTGGAACATTACTACATGGGAGACATCCAGTCGGTTATTGTGTAGCAATAGTTCGTATGTGACCACTAGGCTTATGTGCTGAGGTGGGTGTGGAACAGTTGAGTCTTGAGACGCTTCTTGAATGTTAAGAGAGATTCAGATGATCTTGTGTCACTGGGCAGCTCATTCCACCATTGAGGAACAATGAAGGAGAATGTGGGGATGGAATCTCCCCCTGCTGGTCCCTCGCTGATCTGAGCGCCCTGGTGGGTGTGTAGGTCTGGATGAGTGTTTTCATGTAGCCAGGAGCTGATCCATTGATAATCTTGAAGGTGAGGAGAGGAAAAAGCACAGAGAGGAACCAAGTCTTAAAAGGAGAATCTCTACAAGACAGCGCTTCTCAGGCTTGGTCCTGAAGGCCCACTGCTCTGCACATTTCCCATCTAATTGGCCCCATAACATCCCTCTCTGACCTAAAGTGGGAGTGTTAAAGCAGAAAAATGTCTAAACTGTTCAGGACAGTGGGCCTCTAGGACCAGCACTGAGAAACACTGCTCTAAGAGAAAGAGGGAAAAACACCTGGGGGCTCAAAAAGAGAAACTCTCCAGCAAAATGAGACTGAAACATTGAGGGGAATGAAGACGTACAAGGCAAAACTCCTCAAGAGCATGTGGAAGAAATATTGAAAGGAACCAAGACTCGAAAGAAAAGCTTCTTTTTTGTAGGACACGTCAAATGGCCTATGGTTGAACATGGCAAAGAGGGACTCAAAGAAAAGATAGAACTGCTTACAGTGAAGTAGGTAATGATTGAAAACCCTACAGCTGAGAGCAGGGCTCTCTACAGTACAGGAGCTCAGTACTCCAGAATTATTGGGATTTTTAAAGTACTTTTGGATGGGTTTTTTTAACATGGACAGGTGGGGTAAAATAATTTTACCATATTTTAATGACCAGTTGCCCAGATTATGAAATTCCTAGAGAGGTCCACACACAAAAAGGTTTGGGTGCTCACAAGTTGAAACATGTCATTTAATCACAATGTTGCTTTCCCTAACTGTCTGTGTATCTGTCTTAAGTAAATGCAGTGTATCAGTATCTAGAACTGAATAAAATATATTTGTTGTCATTGAACTAGTACAATTGTCACTGCACCACAAAGACGATAAGTTGCCAACTTCTATACACAGTGCTGTAAAAAATTTAATATTATTACTAATAAAAATATCACTATTACACAAAAATGTCACTAAATCACATAAAAAGTGTCACTATTATTATTAGCATTAGTATTAATATTAGTAGTCATCAACATGGGAATTTCTAGCCACCATCAAAATTCATGCATAAAAATATTTTTGTTGGAATATGATGGGATATTTACTGGCATGGTCATTTATGGAATTATCATAACATTGACTACTTTCTACAGTTCATTTCACAGAATGGGATAAAAATAACTGGGGCTTATATCTGTGGTTCATTATTTAGCATATGATTAATATAACCTGGGCTTATTTCTATGGTTCTGTTATAGCATGTGATATGTATAACCTAAGGCTTATGTCTATGGTTTTTTATTTACCATGTGATTAATATAACCTGAGCTTTTGTCTATGCTTCATTTTATAGAATGCGATTAATAACCTGGGCTTATTTCTATGGTTTATTATATAGCATGTGATTAATATAACCTGGGCTTATTTCTATGGTTTATTATATAGCATGTGATTAATATAACCTGGGCTTATTTCTATGGTTTATTATATAGCATGTGATTAATATAGCCTGATCTTATGTCCATGGTTTATTATATAGCATGTGATTAATATAGCCTGAGCTTTTTTCTATGGTTCATGATATCATGTGTTTATTAGTGTGTTCTATTCTTTCTAAAGTAGACACACTTTATAATAGATTAGACTTGTCTGAAGTAGAGCAATAGCAGAAATAGACCAGTGCCTGGTGCTGTAACGCACTACGCTGAGGTTTGATGCCACTAGAGAAGTCTGATACCACCAGCCAGAGTCAGGGGCCAGCATTTGTGACCTACATGAACATGTTTGAGCAATAAGGCCTGATCACGTTCATGTCACAGCTGAGACTTCTCACAGTTCCAGCATCGAGAGTGTTTCCGCCGACTTCACTGATTGAAAAGGGAAAAAGAACAAAAAAAACAGAGGAGGAAGTTGGCATGGTGGAGGACTCAGCTGCAGGTTGAAAAACCTTTTAGCGCGTTTGGAACAGTAAGCTCAAAGTAAACGCTCCATTGCAGAGTTTATTGGCCTGTGCAGTAATTTTATTTCTCTGTCGGTGCGGGAAGAGAGGCTCAAACCGAGAAACAAGATCAGGGTTTGAGTCCCGTTCACATGCAAATCAGCACTTCGAATCAATGGCAGAAGTGATTTAGGGCCACAGCGCATCTCGCTGCTCTCAAATATGTGTAAAACAACACAATGAGCATAGTTTGTGCGGACGGTTGGTGGAGGCGATTATTGTGACTATTGTTTTACCTTTCTAGTTACCATAGAAACCCTGCCCATCACAAAGAAATGCACTCTCTTATAGAACCAAGGCGCTCGATTGATGAGCAGACGGTTCCGCTGGGGAAACTGATAACATAGTAACCATTTTTGCGGCCACGCTGATCAATAAGTCTCAGCTGAGCTGTAATGTCCAGCTCTTAACTGTTCAGCTGCGCTGTTGATCTGCCATTGATTCGTAATAGCTTTGTGCTGGACTGCAGAATGGTGGAAACGGTGAGATAGAGGCACACATGCATAGCTGCTGCCTTTCTCTCACACTCTGTTGGCATGATGGTCTGCAGAGGCACCTGAGATGTTGCTGACATCTATTTTGACAAAAAAATCAAATTTGTTCAAAAATGATTAGTTTCAATTGTGTATTTTTTCTCAATTTTGGGTGGCAAGGTAAATATCAGCAGGCTATCCTGTTCATTTTCCACCTTTCTTACACTTTCCCCATGACTATTATTCACATAAACCGTCCTGAAGGTGTTTCATCAGCTCGAACATCTGAAAGCCTCACAGCCCAAAAGTGTGGAAATAATTGATGAATCCCAGATTTAAATAGGAACAAATTTTCTAAAATGTGCCAAAATGCCTGACGTCAGTGATTACATCAGTTATTGACGTAAAGTGATCATTTTTCAACCCAGAACCTGAAGGCCTAATCAGTGGGAAAACTCACTTAGCTATATCTGCCTATATACCACAGTGTAAAAACTAACGTTTAAAAGTAAAACTTAGTAATAAAACAGGAGCAGGAAACTTTAAACACAGGCATGATTATAGTGAATAAAAATGAGCTAAAATGGAAATGGATTGTAATCTTTTTAGAAATCATCAGGCCTTTCTTTGAAGCCCCCTGGGATCTCCCCTGTGGAAGTGTTGGAAGGAAGTGTTGTGATTATAATAACCCACTCATGGGGTACAATTAACCCAGCATTCCAGTCAATATGGACCAAAGCAAGGGTGGAATGGATAACCCAGCTTGCTGGGGCATATTAACTCAGTATGTGTTTTGTCCAATAGTGACTCAACCATGTGGTTAAAAAAAAGCCGAATTATCCAGTCCTGCACTCTTCACAGTGTAACCTTCTTCTCATTCATAGTTTTGCTTTTGTTTTCATGTTTTAAACAACAGTTTTTGCCATTTTTCCTTTTTATCATCATAGCTTTAATTAACAATAATGACAACAATGACCCTGCTCTGAATCAGGGTCAGGGCGGTAATAGGTGGACTAATAGAATTACACAGAACAGGAAGTGTAGCAGTGACAGGGTTTTTGCGCACGATGCCTTCAGTACAGTAGACCACAGCCCATAAAGCATGAGATCAATTCCAGGTCAAGAATTAAGAGCCGTAATCAGCGAGTCGTGGGTGGAGCTGGAGTCGGTCGATCTGTGATGGACTTAACTAGGGTCAGAGCAGTGTCTTTAACCAGAGGGTTAATGACAGTGTAATTCTTTGTCTGTGTGCAAATGAGAGTGTGTGCACCATGCATATGTACAACACCTTTGTGTGTGTGTCCCTAACACATATATAGCTTATGTCAATCAGCCAGAACATTTAAAGCACCTTCCTGGGCCTCCATGGTCCATGGATCAGGCTATTGGAATTTGGAAGCCAAGGCCACACATGTTCCTCAAACCGTTCCAGAACTATAGGGCACATTATCCTGCTTAAAGAGGCCACTGCCATTAAGGAATACCTTTGCCATTATGGGGTGTACTTGATCTGTAACAGTATTTAGGTAGGTGCTACTTGTCCAAGCAATATCCACATGAATGCCAGGAACCAGGGTTTCCCAGCAGAACATTGCCCAGAGCATCACGCTGCACCTGCTGGCTAATCTTCTTCTCAAAGTGCATTCTGGTGCCATTGTTTCTCCTGGTATCTGACGCTTACTCAGCCGGCCTTCAAGCACAGAGAGCAAGATTCATCAGACCAGGTCACATTGTTCTATTGCTAGGCAATGTGGCCTACTGGTCTAGTTATGGTGCTTACCATCCCATGTCAGGCACTTTCAGTGGTGGAGAAGAGTCAGCATGGGCACTCTGATTAGTCTGTGGCTCTGTACTAACTGCTGCATGTTGGGAACACCACAAACGACCATTTTTTTGTCTAGCCATCACAATTTGGCCCTCAGATCCTTACGCTCACCCGTTTTTTTTCTGCTTTCAAGGACTGACTGTTGCACTTGCTGCCTGAAATATCCCAAAACATCAGTGCTATTGCCTTCACCTGACAGTGGTTTTAATGTTGTGGCTGCTCGCTGTATATACACACGTGCACTTGTCTGCACAGCCGACGAGGGGTGTGTCTCGCGGCTGCAGGTTGTAGTGCTAATCTCACACCTTCATTAGTGCAAAACCTCTTCTTCCTCACCTTCCCCCTATCCCTCACTCCGTCTCCCTCTCTCTCGCTCTCTTGCTTATACTCGAGGGACATGACAGGCAGATTGCCGGCGAGAGAAAAAAAGAGAAAGGAAGAGAGAATTGAATTTTGACTCAGACCTTTATTTAGCCATAAGATCGTACATACGAGAGAAGCGGAGCGGATTGGGGAGGAGGGGAGTGATATTACAGTGAAAAAAAGCAACTCCAGCTTTATTAGCTATGCGTTGGAGGTTGTGTGTGCCTGCATTGTGTGTCACGATGGCGTTCAAGAGCAAAGGGCGGCTGTATAATGGTGCTTCTGTATAAGTGCTGTTCTTCTTGAGTAAAAAAAAAATGTAATAATAAATGTATAAATAGACATAAAGGCAAAGATCCACAGAAAAAGCCAGTGCTTTCTAATACACCCTGCATTATGTGTGATATATTATGACTTTCATATTGGAGGGGGAGGTTTCCCTCATATTACAAAAAGACCCCATACAAACAAAGCCCAACCACACACACATACACATTTATAGACACAGACAAATGGAGAAACACAAAGGCAGGATCTTCAGGTCCCCAGGGCTGGGACGCCCCATTTACCTTAGTGCAAGCGGTGCCCTCATAAAGCCACACGGACATGTTTACATGCATTGCAATATCATATGTTTGATATGTGGCGTTGGGGAAACAATGTATATCTTGATTCGTGTCTCTATTTTTGGCGTATTAGACGAACAGCTGCAGTTTATACCGGGCAAAAATGTCAGGAATGCAACAAAACGACTAAGGCTCATCAGAATTAAGCGTTTTTCTGACGTTTGTGGTGTCACGTGAAAGTGACTCTTTGTCACTGTGAACACACTCAAGCACCACAATGAAATGTGACCTCTGCATTTAACCCATCACACGTGCAAACGTGGAGCAGCGGGCAGCTACCAACAGCAACCGGGGAGCAAGACGGTACCTTGCTCAAGGGAACCTCAGTAGTCGGGACTCGAACCTGCGACCTTCAGGTCCCAAAGGAAATGTCCTAAACACTAGGCCCCCACTGCCCACAAGTGCAGATCAAACACTGATTGTTGGAGCGAATCAGACCGTCCAATCGCTCGTGTTTGGATGGCGTCAAAAAAAACATTTGCAAGCGTCAGTTTCTGCCGAAATCTTAATAAGTGCAAAGAAAATGCCTTTATAACGCATTTGAATGGCGTTAGTTTAGCGCTCTGGAGGACTGATGACCCATGATTCTTTGGTCAGACTGTGATCCCAGTAGCTGCAAAAATGTTTTAGCTGTAATAGAACTATTTTAACACAACAACGTCAAGATTCAGGGCTAAATAAAGCAACTGATCCATATTTCACTAATATAGCGAAGGATGAAGCTCAAATCCCACAAGTTAAACAAACACTGATTACTGCCCCCCATAGGTTACATACGGAATTGCAGCCTGGGCAGCAGATTGGCGATAAACAGAGAAACGTACATGAATGTAACGTCATATGGAGGTAAATCACCCTTCGGTTCACAGGTGCAATGTCCTAACCACTAGATCACCACTGTCCAACTCACCTGCCCACTGCTCTTACACTGATGGGTCACATTTCATAGTGCGGCACTGCGTGCTGTGATGTGGTGTGTTCACTATGACACATACTCACTCAGATATTCTCTACACATCTAGTCAGTTGCGTTGGTTTGGTTTTTTATGTTGCTCCTGGCAACTAGAAGGAAAGTGTCACTAATTGGATGTGTAGGGCCTTCATACAGCATCACATTAGGGCCACTGACCAAGCATCAGTGTTTAGCTCACAGTGTGAGAGCTCTTACCTCAGTGGGGTTTCCAGACAATGTTTATAGACTAGCCTGCTGAGTCTGATCCCACAGAGGAGCTACTGTGGTTTAAAGAGTGATGCTGACTCTGATAGACAGGGGTCAGAACACACAGTGCACCACATTCGGAGCTGTTTCAGCAGCAGGAGAGACACACTCAATATCAGACAGGTGGTGCTAATGTTATGGCTCGTGTGCACTGCTGACATATGCCTCCTGTTTTATATTAAGTCTGACCTCATCGCTCTCTGAGTTGCTCAGAGTGTGTGTGGTGCTTTCAGACCGATTTAACTGACTCATCTGAGGCTCTGTAGCAAACTTGCGCTCTCTTCTGTCTCCTTTTCTCTCCCTCTCTCTCTCTCTCTCTCTCTCTCTCTCTCTCCTGCAGTGTCAGTTTATTCCATTTTATTTTGAAGCTAAGCATTGTTGCGCTAAGCTGAGGAACTGGGGCTGTGTGTGTGTGTGTGTGTGTGTGTGTGTGTGTGTGTGTGTGTGTGCTGGTCTGGAGGGCTTGTGTGATGTGCTTGAATCCCCTCATAGAGCAAGACAAAGCTTGAGAGAAAGAGTGTATGTTGTGGTGCAGTAAGAGAGAGAGAGAGAGAGAGAGAGAGAGAGAGAGAGGGAGAGAGAGAGAGAGAGAAAGCTAGATAAGAAGAGAGAAAGAATGACATCGAGAAAAAAGAGATAGTGAGGAACACAAGGAGGGGA
>JBBPDA010060405.1:0-13267 GCA_037974385.1 Arnoldichthys spilopterus | reverse complement strand
AATACATTTATACAGCACCCTTTTAGTATTAAATGTAGCTCAAAGCAAATATATATATATATATATATATACACATTAAAAGAAAATAAAAATAAAAGAAAAAAAAAAATTGAGAGAAACACAAAAAAAACAATAATAAATAAAAGGCAGATTTAATTTAAAAAAAAGTAATAATAATATATTAACAGAAAATTCCGCTCAATATAAATGGTTTAAGCTGCTTTTTAGTGCCTGACAGGCAGTAGTGTGCCACATGTTAGGTGTGAAAACCTGCCTGATTTGGACTCTTTGAAGACAGACACTACGTGCCGTAGGAAGTTAGTGAGCTGCTCTGTGCTTTTGGACTGCTGGGTTTTAGGGGTAATGTCTTCATGGCACCACAACGGTCCAAACGGCCTAAAGACCAAAGAAACAAAACACACAAGCGGTAAATACAGGACTTACAGTCGCAGAGCTGTGCTTCACTACCACAGCCAATCGACGTAGACTTAACACAACACGAACGTCAACAGCTGTAAATCGCAGTAAAGGCTGAGTGTCAGTGAACAGAAGCTGAAATAATCAAGCAGATGTGAAACTCTTGGCCACAGTATTTATGGTCTGATATGGATCATCGACCAGGTTTTATGAGTGAAAACTCATGCTCCGTTTGATGGACACGGGAAGTGGGAAGTGGGAGGGAAAACGCTGCTGCCTCCTGCTTTGTCTGTTGTGCTTCTCACAGAGAATAAGACTCAACACAAGTACAGAACAAACAATGTTCTTCAAACCCGGGATTATGATACACAGTCATGTGAAAACAGTAAAACAGTGTTGAAGCTGTAACTCATCAGCAGTGCATACAGTAGCTCTGCCTACGGCCTCTGATCCAGAGGAGAAGATAAAGTTTTTTTTTAAAAATAGATTAAAAAATCTCTAAATCCAGAAACAAATTAATGCTTCTGTCTGCACCATGTCCCACATGCCTCTGGGAGTCATACAGCACAGTTGTAATAAGACCACAATGCCACTAGGTGGCAGGAGAGGCAAGATTTTATTACATGGAAAAGACTTCACTTCACAATTAAATATTTATTTATTTATTCCTTTTATTACCTATATTACAACATGAATTACATTATTATTATTATTATTATTATTATTATTATTATTACTACGGGGTCTTCATTGTCACTTCAAAATGCACCACATTCTCTACTGGAGACACGTAGGGACTACAGGCAGGCTAGTCAAGAACCTGCACCCTCTTCCTTCACAGCCAGGACTTTGTAATGTGTGCAGAATGTGGTTTTGCATTGTTTTGTTGAAATATGCATGGGCGTCCCTGGAAAAGACGTCTTCTTGAAGGAGCTTATTGTTCTCCAACATCTCTATGTACATTTCAGCATTAATGGTGCCATTACAGAAGTGCAAGTTACCTTTGCCAAGGGCACTGACAACCCCATACCATGACAGACCCTGGCGTTTGGACTTGTTGCTGGTAACAGTCTGGATGATCCTTTTCTTCTTTTGACTCTTTTAATGATGTTATGCACTGTTGAAGGTGAAATATTCAAATCTCTTCCTGTCTCTCTTTGAGGAACATTGTTTTTAAACATTTCAATCATTTTCTCACATATTTGTTGGCAAACTGGCGACCTCTGGCCCACCTCTGCTCCTAAAGGACTAGAACTTTCTTGGATGCTGCTTTTGTACCAAATTACACTTACATTCACCTGTTGACATCACCTGTTTCGAATCACATCATTACTAGTCCTAAATTGCTCCTGTTCCAACTTTTTTTGGAATGTGTTGCAGGTCTGAATGACAGGAAAGGATGTATATTTACAAATGAAATGAAGTCGACCAGACAAAACATGAAATACTAAATAATTCTTTTTTAATTTGCATTTTCCATACTGTCCCAACTTTTTCTGATTTGGGGTTGTACTTTAATATTATTTTATTTCATTTTCTTTTAATAAAAAATAATAAAACACTTAAGTGTGTGAAATTATATTATATATATTAAATTATATAATTAATATTATAATTATATATATATTTAGATGTTATTTATGTGTTATAAATGTTATTTACGCAGCTTTAAAGAGGAATTTCCATATACTAAAAACATACTCATGGTGCGTACGGTTGCACTGTGGTGTGTATGTGTAATTACCTGGTGGTAAGAAACTCTACGAGTTTGCTGCTCTTCTCCTCAGCCTCAGTGCTGCTCTCCAGCGGGTCGGGCTCATCATGGGACAGGTGCGGCAGGTTACTGTTACTGCCCCCTAGGCTAAGGCTGGAGGAGGTTGAGGATGAGCTCAGGCCAGAATCCGGCACCGGGGAGGCCTGGCTGTCCCTCAGGAAATCCAGTCCACCTGGACAAAGGCAGGACATAAGAACCCAAATGGAAATGACGACACTTAGAACACATACTGCGAGCACACGGACCTACTGTCCACTCAATGTGCACGTTACCGTGGGAGAGAAATGGGCTCGGAGCACCAGAGACTGAGACTGAGGATTATTGCTATAGCTCCAATGACCGTCAACATGGCAGAACTCAATACAGAACACTCCAGAGTTCCTGAGCTTAACTTCAGTGCTACATGGTCAGAACCAGAATATTTTTTATCTAAATGTGTGATCGGTTCGGGGGAGCTCCCAGATGTGGGCTCCCTCAAGCCCAGGAGCCTTCCTTTACTGGCCCTAGCTGTGTACCCTAGCAAACACTGTGCTTTGTGGACTCCACCATTTTCCACCTGTATTCAGAGCAGGGCCTCCTAACTGGTCTAGTTTCGCAGGCATACCATAGTGCAATCGCCTTGTAAACATGGTAGCGCAGGTTCGAGCCTCGGGTGGGGAGGTGTTGCCCCCTAGCTCCCCCTCATTTGGGTCCCATTCTGTTAAAATTCAGTTTTATAGTTTTTGTACATTTCCACATAATTTATGGGATGAGATGTAAACAAAGTCTGGTTCATTCTAGAGAAACTGACCATCACGTTTTTGGTGTTGTTGGAAGCGTTTTAGTTATTACTGATGTTTTAAATAAATAAACGAACGAAGACGGAGACAGAACATATGCCAAGGAATATTACAAAACAAAGACTAAGAAAAAACTAACTAATAAACAAAGCATAGATACTACCGCATCAGAGACAACAGGCACATGAACATACAACAGGGTAAATACAACAGAGAACCGAGAAGGCTAAACCAAACACTAGAGACTACATAGGGGACACCAGCAATGAACACCTGAACAGGGAGGAGACAGGAAACAAGGAACAGGTGACAAGGGCGGAGACATAGGCGGGGCTAGGACATAAACAAAACAGACCCAGACAAGACCAAAACCTCACACTGACTCAGATTTCTTTGCAGTGGATGGGAACCAGGTATACTACACAAATTCAGCCTCTTTAGTCTATCTGTCCGTCCGTTTATCTATTTATCTATGTATTCCCAAATGAATCACATACTTTCGGGCCAAAGTTGGCTTAAAAATTTGAAAGGTTTGAGAACTCGCATCACAACAAGGAGATTCAATGTGCAGCCTTTAGCTTTATTGCTCAGGCAGCTCTGAGATTTATGTATAACCCTGTTGTCAGATTACTTGTATCAGACTAAGAAATCCACAGACTTTTGACAGACGGTGTTTGTATGTATGTTTGTGTGTACATGTATTTAACTCTTTGTGAGGACTAAAGGTCCTCATAATGACAGGAATACTGGAAAATCTGTTGAAGCGAGGACATGTTGCTGGTCCTAATAAGGAACAATGCTGTTTTTTTGGTCACTGAGGTCAGGGGGTGTAGTGTTACCGAAATACAGTATTACAGAGATCAATGGAATGAACTCCCAAAGATAGCAATACCAACCCGTGTGTGTGTGTATGTGTGTGTGTGTGTGTGTGTGTGAGGGGAGAGTCTATGAAATTCCTCTGTGCCGACGATAACAATGTGACTCTGATTGAGGCGGTTATGTTATCAGAACGAGACAAAACGGGTGCTAAGGGACCCTGGCACAATGCCAGCTCAGCAAGAGCCCAACCAAGAGCATGACATGAGCATTAATCTCATCAGGAGTGTTATGACGGCGGTGGTGGTGTCGGGGTGAAAAATGTATTAGCGGTGTCAGTCCGGGTCTAGACATGCTCAGCGGAACGACAAATTCAAGACCACTTTGGCGTGCACTCGCCAACCCTGCCGAGGCGAGGGCACAGCGGAACGCTCTAATCAGACGCTCTCCGAACCTACGGTTGTTTTTGGCTTGGCTTCCGCATGTTTTTGTTGGAGATAAGGCCATTCCCACTGCTTCCCCTCAGAAGCTTTTGAAAGTTAGCAGCTCCATCTAAAGCTACAGGCTAAATACCGCAGTCGGCCACAAACAGGCCTCCTAAAATGATGGATAACAGAAAAGGGTGCAGAGATGTAAAGTTTAGCCCTTGTAGTTGTAGGCACAGGGTTTCAGAACAGGACACAAACACTGGGGCAGCAAGGGGACACCACCTGCCACTGGGCGAGTGAAACTGCTGAGAAACTAGACGAGGTAAGAGGCCCTGAGCTGAAAAGAGGCGGAGAAAATGCGTCAGCTCACTTCCCGCTAACGCAGCATGTAAGCACAGCGTTTGTTTGCTGGTGTGCGCTGCTAGCAGAGCTCGCTAGCTGTCAGCAGGGAGCTATACTGGGCCAGCCCTGGGGGCTGCTGGTAAGGGAAGGCTCCTGGTATTAAGGGAAGGGGGAGTGGATCTCTAGAAACAGACACAGGGCCTCGCAAGCTGAACCTGGCCACATGCCGAAGCTTGTCCAAACCAGATGCGTCCTACAGTGCCGCTGTTGGCCTTTTCAGGAGTTTGCCTACTGGTTGCGAGCCTCCAGACGTGCAGTCAGCTTGCCTGCTACTAGTCTAGAGAGCCCTAACTGGAGGAGTGTGTGCAGATAATACACCTCTACCGGCCTCATGTTGCTGGTGCACTCTCCAGGGAACCAGAGGAAGGAGGCCCCCTGCCTTCCTGTGCCACTACCATGGACCACAGGCGGACTCGAATTAGGGTGAAGGAGCAAAGGGAGAGGGACTCACGGGAAAGCCCAACGGCAATTCACCATATTACTGGCTAGAGTCCAGTGTGGCCCAGGCACCATGCCAGCCACACCTGACAAGGACTTGTATTTAACCTGAGGGTACGCCCACCCTTATAAGGGCTTTGCCCAGGTGACTGCCCTCACCGTGGTGAAGCGTCACCAACACCCCCTGCTGCCCCAACATGGCACAGCTGCAAAGGAAGGGCTCTCAACCGCCCCCTGATGGCCGTCTGGACGCTGTGCCTTACAGCCTCATATGCTCCATATGCGTATGCTGGATATGTTGCTCCAAGACGCTGGGGGTCTGGTGTACCTGTGTAGAAGAAGTCGGGCTGGTAGCTTGGTCGGATAGTAAGGCCTTTGGTGCCAGTGGCCTCGTGGCTCTGCAGCAGGACGGAGGCAAGGAGGGGGAAACTCCGGCTGCAGGACAAAGAGAGCAGCAGGTGCAGGAGCAGACGCTTACAGTGCTCAAACACCTCCGGCCTGCAGTGATCCATACCTAACACACACACACACACAATGACAAAGAGTGAGTGGGTTCAAGTTTGTGTGTGTGACAGAGAGAGAGAGAGAGAGAGAGAGAGAGAGAGAGAAAGAGAAAGATAGAAAGACAGAGAGAGAGGTAGAGAGAAAAAGAGAGAGAAAGAAAGAGAGAGAGGTAGAGGGAGAGACAGAAAGAGAGGTAAAGAGAAAGAGAGAGAGAGAGAGAGAAAGAAAGAGAGAGAGGTAGAGAGAGAGAGAGAGAGAGAGAGAGAGAGAGAAAAAGAGCGAGAGAGAGATAGGGATAGAGGAAAAAGAGAGAGAGAGAGAGAGAGAGAGAGAGAGAGGGAGAGAGATCTCACCCAGGAAGAGAGCGTGCAGCAGTAAGGGCAGGTGTAAGGCCCAGTCTTCTCTCACACTGTGGTCAATCACCAACTCCGTCATAAAGATCACTGCTATATTACACCTGCAGAACCAATGAACACACACACACACACACACACACACAACAAGAAATTATCCACAAGTAGAACAAGAAATAATATGAGCAATTATTATTTTTTTAAATAATTACTAATAACTTATGACCAATAACTTCACCTCTAATAATCAACAACTAGAAAAGTGACACACACATCTTAAACAGTTCCTCCATATTATTAGGGGTTAAAGAAGCCAAAATGAAAGCCAGGATGTTGCTACATTGCTAATGTGGATAATAATAGTGTTGTTCATTGCTCTTTTCCAAAAATACGTCCCTGAAACTCCTTTCAACCCACTCAAACAGCGCCAGCTCTTCTTTAAGGTGGAGCAGGCCTGTAGATGTGGTGTTAATGGGCTGATTGCAGTGTTTTGTTCATGTTTATAGCTCTCAGTAAGTCATAGTGTGTCCTAAACCACAACCACGAGTCTGCTCCACCTTAGTGAAGAGCTGGATGAGGTCTGAGTGGTTCCACATTTTCAGGAAAATATTTGGGCGACTACTGACTTCTAGCACTTGTAAGCAACATCAAGCTTGAAGCACCAGATCGAAAGCAAAACTCAGTCTCCAAATTTGTATATTTGGGATTTTTTTTTTGCTGATATTGTTAATTAAATACATTTTCGCTCGGCTTCAGAAAATGGTGAACATTAATTCCAGGATTGATTTTGGGAGATGTTCCCAGAGCGAACTGACCTGTGCAGTGGTCCTCGTGGAGTGACCGTTTCAGGCAGATAGTCCACCAGAGGGGCCCAGCAGCCCCCATTAGCAGGCATGGGCAACGGGAAGGGTTGACTGGTCTCCAGAACGTTCAGGAGCCAACCGGCATACAGTGGGAGGGGCTCATCTGTAAATTGGGAAGCACACGGAAACAAAAACATCTGGTCAGTGTTTTTCTTCACGATGGTTTTAGTTTTGTGAGGAATTTTTCTCTCACGCTCGGCAAGTTTAGGCCTACGGTGGTGGTGGAGCGGTTAGGGAGTTGCCCCTGTGACCTGAAGGTCGCCAGTTCAAATCTCAGACTGGTACAAGTGGTGCCCATGAGAAAGGTACCGTTCCCAGGAACTGGTCATACATATCTGAGCCCACGTGAGTTATTACGTCTTTATTATGTCCACAGTGAAGCAGAGCAGCACCAGTGAACCTGGACCTTCCTGTGCTCTACTGTCACATAACTGCAACCTTTCAACTGGAGAAAAACCGACTGGGCTTCACTGTGTGAATGTGCAGCATCAGGACAGAGGGGAGGAAGCGGAAACTTCCAGTCACTGAGGCTGAGGCTGACACACTTCTGCCAATCGCTCAACACACTGTCAGGCATCGTTCGCTCAGGGGGAAAACGCTGGACTGGTTCGCACTTTTTTCCTCATCGTACGAGCCTCCGGAGCTGTTACTGTAGCGGGACTCCAGTCGGTTATGGGCCCTCATTATACTGCTCAGCCTGCAGGAGACACACACACACACACACACACACACACACACACAACAAGAAATTAGCCACAAGGAGAAATTATATGATAGATTATGTTTCTGTGTGTGTGTGTGTGTGTGTGTGTGTGTGTGTGTGTGTGTTTGAGAGAGAGAGAGAGAGAGAGAGAGAGATGGATAGAAATAGAACAAGAGAGGAAGAGCTTGCAAAAGAGAGAGAGAGACAGATAGAGATAGTGTGTGTGTGTGTGTGTGTGTGCATACATGAGAGAGAGAGAGAGAGAGAGAGAGAGAGAGCTAGAGAGAGAGAAATGGACAGAAATAGAACAAGAGCACGAGAGCTTGCAAAAAGAGAGAGAGAGAGAGAGAGAGAGAGAGAGCATGAGAGTGCAAGCAGTTAAGAAAGACAGAAATACACACACACACACACACACTTCTGCTAGTCATGAATTTCCATTACATACAATTTCCAGCCACTTCAGTGTATCTGAAATGCTTAAAGTGCTGTGATGGCATCGTTGGCAGCGCATCTCCCAGCGTTCTCACATCACTGTGGTCATGTTCACCTGGGCTCCGTTCAAACTTTTGGAACCAGTGGATGTGAACAAAATGAGTTCTGCACACCTGGAACACTTCACAAGAGCTGCCGGAGACACGTCGTCCAGAACATCACAATAAGGCCCAGGTGGCTCAGGTCCTAACGTTTCTGCTTCTAGCACATGGACTTCAAGAACTGACTGTTCACCTGCTGCCTGATATATCCCACCCCCCTCACAGGTGCCACTGTAGTGAAATAACTAGAGAGTCAATGATATCTCACTTCACTTCGTCAGTGGTCCTAATGTTATGTCTGATCGGCGAATATCACTGTTGCCCTTGACTACACAATAAGAAGAACTGTCGTTATGACGACGGCGTGTGTGGTGGTGGTGTGTGTATGGCGTTTTACTGCACCTGTCCTCGTTCTCCCTGGCTGCCTTGGTGTCGTCGGTGTCCGGGATGTTTTCCTGTCCAGCGACGACGGTGTTGCTGCTGGACGTTGTGCCTGCAGAGAGCGTGTGTTACAGTGGGGCCGTCTTTAATACACAGTAAACATGTAGCGCTAACCTACAGCACTGTGCAAAAGTCTTAGCCCCCTATGTCCATAGCCGTTTATCTGAGCTGTGAGTTTCTCTCTGCAGCAAAAACACACGTGAACGTTGGAATCAATGCAAACGAACAGTGCAGCAGTGAGAAGAATGAGGGTCTGTGTGTAAACAGTAGCTGATGGATGAGTGATTTGATGGGAACCACAGTAACACTGGGCTCCACTAGGAGAGCACTGCCCAGACCAAAACAGCCATGGAGTTTTTAATGTACCTGAACCAATCAGGAGCCAGATTCACCAGGGAAAGCTCCATTACCTGTAACGATCAGTCAGCAGAGCTAGTCTGTGCTTTCAAGACCTACTGTGAGGTTCTGGAACCAGGGTCTGTAATTCAAAGGTCAATGGGAAGTGGCTCCAGACCCTAGAGTCCAGTCCAGGACGCGGACTCATCATCAGTCACACGCATCAGCTTCACCCGAGACCGGAGTGTTTAAACAGGAGCCTAAGAGTCTGTTGTTGTGAAGATTTGTTTGCCCTAAAGTCTTACTGAGCGATTTCATTCTTGGACTTTGGATTTTGGGATTAAAATTGGCTCGCTGCACTTGAGTCTCCGCCTCATATGTGACGCCTACAATTTTAATTTAGTGTTTAAATTAGTGCGGCACGGTGGTGGTTAGCACTGTCGCCTCACAGTGAGAAGGTCCTGGGTTCGATCCCCGCGTTGGCCACAGGTGCCTTTCGGTGCGGAGTTTGAAAGCTCTCCCCGTGCTTGCGTGTGTTTCCTCCGGGGTCTCCGGTTTCTTCCCACTGTCCAAAGGCTGCAGTAGGTTGATTGGATGCTCTAAATTGCCCGTAGGTGTGAATGTGTGTATGAATGGTTGTCTGTCTGTGTGTTGCCCTGCGATGGGTGGAGCCTCCTGTCCTGGGTAAACCCCACCGGGGGATTGGCTCCAGCTTCCCCGTGACCCGAAAACAGAAGACGTGGTTGGAAAATGGATGGATGGATGTTTAAATTAGTTTTACAAATTTTATTTTATTCATCATTTATTTATCTATCTATCTATCTATCTATCTATCTATTTTTTTTATCTATTTATTTTATTTATTTTATTTTCAGTTTATTTATTTATTTATTTAATACATTTTTTTTATCTATCTATCTATCTATCTATCTATTTAATTTATTTTAGCTTGTTTATTTATTTATTTTTATTTGTTAGATAATTTGTTTACTACCTGCTGCAGTGCGGTGGTGGTGGGGGGGGGGCTTGTTTTTGTTGTTCTCATTTTTGTTTGTTTTTTATTTGTGTTTATTGTGTTACACTGCGTCATATGTAAAGTGCCGCCTAAATAATGTGTGGTGAATCTGATGATTCAAGCCCACCCCTCCACACCCCCACCCGACCATTCCGAACACTGTATCAAATAGTTTTGACCCCGTTCTGTCTCCTAGCAGCTTCCAATCGGCCACACAGAAATCAACCCACATCATATTTTCTATGAACAAAATCCAGTAAAATATTTAAAATCTAATTTTAAAATGTATAAATATTTTAACATTATAAATGTAATTGTAACTACCGACATTCAGATCTGACCTGAAGGATAAAACGGCAAAAAAAAATAAAAATTCCAAAGCAAAGTAGCAGCGTTTTACATCTCAGTCATGAAAGCTTCAGCTCAGATTTGGCACAACGTGCATCAGATGATCCTGAACGTGGTTTTGACTTTGTAAAAGAACGGAGCGCTTCTCAGTCAGACATGCTGCGTGACGGTCCTGATCGCCTGGGCTCCGTTCAAACCTTTGATACCAATGGTTGTGAGCAAAATGGGTTATGTAGGTTCTGCAATATCTGGAACACTCCACAAGACTCAGTCGTCTAGAACATCACAATAAGGCTCTTGGTAAGTGACTCAAGCCTTTGCGCTCCTGCTTCCAGCACATTAATTTTGAGAACTGACTGTTCACTTGCTGCCTAATATGTCCCAGCCCATGTGTGGTGTAAAAAAACATAATAACACACTGCATTAATCACGTAGAGTGTGTGTGTACCGGAGTTAACAGTGGAGATCTTGCTGGTGGCTGAGAAGTGGTAGAAGGGCGGATTGTCACAGTGCAGAACTACAGGGTTGACGGGTTCAGTCTGCTGCAGCTCAAACAGCAGCTCCGCCATCGTCTGAGTGCTGCTGTTCCGACACAGATAGATCACCACCTTCTTTATCTACAGGGAGAGAAAGACAGAGAGAGAGAGTGAGACAGAGAGAGAGGCGGTGGGGAACAATGCCAGGTGTGCTGGAGAGGCTCTGTAGACATGGCCTCACAGCATGGAGCAGTGGAGGCCTAGTGGTTAGGACATTGCCCTTGTGACCTGAAGGTTGCGTCCCGCTACACTGCTCCCCGGGTGCTGTTGGAAGCTGCCCACTGCTCCACGTGTGATGGGTTAAATGCAGAGGTCACATTTCGTTGTGGTGCTTGAGTGTGTTCACAATGACACACTTTTATTCACTCTCACCGCTAAACGTCTTTCACTCCATATCAAACACACAGTGCTCACATGAGGCAGGAGAAGAGTGTCGCTGCTGACGCCGCACAGGCTGATGAGGAACTGCAGGGCCGTGCGCAGGTTACTGTTCCACTTCTCACTACACACCAGAGCCGTCCACGCACACTCCATCTCTGCACCTGGAACCTCATCTCCATACTGGCACACACACACACACACACACACATTTAAACACTTTTATTTCATGCCAGGAACTGTGTCTTCACGGGGCGTGACCATTAACGATGGAAAGTTCATTCTGTTCTTCTGGAGTTTCACAGTAAGATTGTTCACGTCACCTGTGTGAACCTTCACAGGACTAATAATAATATAACTGAACATATATCAGGGGCCTGGTCTCACAACGCAGCTTGTTTTGCTTAGAATTCACAATTCCTGTTAATTTGCTGAATTTAATAACCTGGAAAACAATGAAACATAAGTTTTAAGTTGCCAGTTTTAGGCGAGAACTTTTTTAGCAGAATTTTACTTCATTTAATCTTGTTGGATGGACTTTATTATGATTTTGTTAGCCAAAAGTGCCAAAATTACATTTCATGTTTCACTTTCTTTCAGTATGTTAAATGTAGTAAATATGCAGTAGCTGTATATTAATTAAAACAAAAGAACACTAAATTAAATGAAACAAAACTAAAAAAGCCTATATTTTGAAGAAAACTAAACAAAACAAAACGAAACAAAATGAAACAAACTGAAACAAAACAAAACAAACTGAAACAAAACAAAACAAACTGAAACAAAACAAAAATAACAAACTGAAACAAAACGAAACAAAACGAAACAAAACGAAACAAAACGAAACAAAACAAAAAACAAACTGAAACAAAACAAACTGACACAAAACAAAACAAAACAAAACAAAACAAAACAAAACAAAACAAAACAAAACAAAACAAAACAAAACAAAATGAAACAAAACGAAAACTGAAACATAAACTGAAACAAAACAAAACAAAACAAAAAACTGAAAAAAAAATAAATAAAACTAAAATAAAAACTACAAAAGAAATCTAGGCCTATGCAGAACAAAGTGCAACACTAAAACTACAGGCCTATATTGTGAACAATGTCCAAGTGATGTTTTGTAAAAATGCCAACCTTAAAGAAATTATCAGGCAAATTAGTTTTCTGTCTGAAAAAATGCAGCACTGTTTTGTCTTTAACATGTTAAAGTATTAGAAGCTAAAACAAGCCTGTGTAGTATGTTTATGTAATAATACGGTTAAAGGAAATGACTGGTAATTGAACTACACTCCATCACATGCTCACCTTGGCAGTCATGTACATGAGGTTGTTGAGGACAAGGGCGGTGGCCTGTGGGGAGCCCCAGCCCAAGCCTGGCAGGTGAGATGAGGGCAGGGCCATGCTCGAGCCCCGCCTCTTCCTCTCCTCCACTGGGTGGGAGGGACTGGAGGTGGCCGGCAGCAGACCTCGGTCCACCAGCTCGATGTTCCTGAGCCACGGCAGCAGGTAGGTCAGCATCACCTGCCTGCCATTCGGGTGAGTGGTGGGGAACCTCTGACTGACCTCTGGTGAGGAACGAGAGGAAGAGAAGAGGAAGATGATGCGAGTGTTTGTCGTCTGTGCTAGAGAGGACTGGACGAATCATCAGCTGATCAGTGTATTTCAACACACTTTACACACACAGACCCTAACCTGAGAACAGGGGCAGGGTGAGTTCCGGGTACATGCGGGCGAGTTGGGCAGAAAGCTGTGACAGAGAGAGAGTGTAAAGGGGCGGCAGAGGCCCGTGGCTGCCGTACAGTAAACTGCTGCTCCTCTCCTCCAGTATCCTCTTAGAGTACACACACAGCTTAGTCTCCAGAATCTGGTGTAACAGAGAAATATGAACAAACACATTGATTCAGCATTGTTTTTTGGCTAATCAGAGTGGCCAAAAGTAGACGGACACACTGTCTTGTGAATTAATCGCATACAAAAAAAATATTACAGACAACATATTTTTATCAGGTTAATATATTGAATGCATAATATATTTCTCATACACCAATATACTTAAATATGTTCTAAATATACAAATAATTCACAAAGTAGTAATTCATTTTCATATATATATATATATATATATATATATATACACACAGTGGAGGAAATAATTATTTGACCCCTCGCTGATTTTGTAAGTTTGTCCAATGAC
>JBBPDA010060364.1:1657-13270 GCA_037974385.1 Arnoldichthys spilopterus | reverse complement strand
ACTGCGTGTAGCACTTGTGGAAGAGTGGAACACATTCCCTCAGGACAACATCATGAGGCTAGTGAGGAGCATGAGACATCGCTGTCAAGATGTCAATGCGGCAAATGGTGAAAACACCCACTCTTGACATTGTCAATTTTTGTTATTTGGGGCGATCCCTATTATTGTCTACATTTTTGGGGTAATAAATATTAAACTAATGAAAATGGTGTTTTTTTTTTACTTTATTAGTAATATCAAAGAAAACTTTTACTTATTTCATTAAAATTCTGAGCAAATAGGAAAAGCACTCATGCAAATAACAATATCCCTAACTTATTGTGAGTAGTGTATATGTGTGTGTATGTATGTGTATGTGTATGAATATATGTGTGTATGTATATACTATATGTGTATGTATGTGTGTGTACATATGTACATTCTCCCTGGTTATGATGATGCATAACCGAGCCCCCGGGTCCGCTGCTGCAGTAGGGGGCCTCCAGCGGCCTCCGTAATAACTTGCCGCTGTACAGTGTGTAAACAGTGTGTTTGACGGCAGCTGTAGGAGAGTGGGGAGTGTGTTTGACGTGGTTTATGGTTGGTTGATGTTTCGACATCATAACACCATCCATCATCAGAATGGCCGAACGTGGCCTAAGGGAAGAAAGAGCTCGCACGGTGACTCCTATTTCCTGTTAGGTGGGTGGAGCCCCCCAATACTGTGACATCACAGCGCATGTACGACTCCCCAGCAGACTAAAGACGAGGCCACACCAAGGAGTGGGCCGTATAATCTGATTGGCCTATCAGCAACATTCTATGATGATGATGATGATGATGATGGTGACAATAAGCTCCACCCACACATCTCTCCACCTAAGACGTGCTTTCATACAGTTTGTAGCCATTAGCCTGCCTTATGAGCTGGGCAGCCGGCCCAGAAGAGGGCGCACCACCAAACTGGTGCCGGTGCTGGTATCAAATCTAGAGCCGGTTCCATGCATTTCCATCTGAAAAAAGACTGGTGCCGGTGCTAAAGCTGGAGCTGTGGGCGTCGGTGGCTGTAGGAGGAGCTACTGAAGGAGTTTGGCCACTAAAAACACCTTGCAGCGAACCAGCAGTGTCTGAGGAACAGTTCTACAGTTATTTGGCCTAAGAGCTCAAAAACAGAACCTCCCCCATTGTCTGTAACACAGTTGGGGGCTGTTGTCAGTCGGACCTCCCACACGACTTTCGCATCTAATATTTAACAACTTTAAAACCAAAATCAGCAGATCAAAGGCTTCTGTCCACCATGTTTCACCCTAAGATTTTGCTACGGGTCACGGCTTGACCTCTTCGAGCATCGTGCTCAGCCCAACTGGACCTTCCACCTTCCCAAGAGTCAAAGACCAGTGTGCCACCTGGGAGGGGGCGTGTCCAGATGCAGGTAAGTATTCCAGGGATGCAGACCAGCTCTGGCCAGTAGAGGGAGCCGTAGCCCCTCTTACAGTACTGTATCAGGAGCAGCCTTGGCAGCTGGGGGATTGGGCGTCTAGCCCAAGGGCACTTCGGTTGTGCATGTGGGGGGCGTTGTTTGCTTACTCACCCCTCCCACATTTTCCTTGCTGGTCCTGGGAACTGAACTCCAACCACTAGGTTGCCCCCTACACCTGGAGACTGAGCTACATTCCTGCACCAAAGTACAGTCCTCTCAAATCTCAAAAACATCTGGGTGATTATTTTTCGTGGCCAACATGCCGAGAGCTTCTCCGCACCATTAGTGGAAGCACTAATTGGTTGGAAAAGCGGCATCGTTCTCCGCTATCTCTTCCCCCTGTTCTCCCCACTTGAGTGAGCTTTCGGAGGGCAAAGCACACCAGAGCTCTCAGAGTTGCCATGTGTTAATTAGCCATGCAGAACGCAGACGTTCCGTTAGCAGCTTTTCAGAGCTTTTCAGGGCTGCTGAAGGTTCTGCAGGCTTCCTTCCACAAAGCCTCGTCTCTGGAAGCCTGTTTTACTGCTTTCCCACACACGCTGCGTTACTTCTGAACACCCGCGCTACATTAGGCAGCGAGGGAACAGTCAGTTCTTGAAGTCAATGTGCTGGAAGCAGGAGGGTAAGAATCTGAGCCACTTTGACAAGTGATGTTCTAGACACAGAGCGTCTCCAAAGTGACCGGTCTTGTGGTGTGTTCCAGGTGTGCAGTACTTAGTACCTACCAAAATGATGCAAGGACGGATGGCTGGTAGGTCGTGGGCACCCGAGGTTCACTGATGCACGTGGGGAGTGAAGGCTAGTCCGTCTGGGCCAGCTAGAGAGTGAGGTGTCTAGCCCAAGGGAACTTCAGCCGTGGGTGTAGGAAGAGCTGTTTACTCAGTGACTCCTCCCACATTTTCCCCGCTGGTTCCGGGGACTGAACCAGTAACCCCCTGCTCACAAGCCCCCTGCTCCAACCACTAGGCCACGGCTGCCCCCTACACCTGGTGATACAGGGGATTGAACCCTGAATTATATGTGCCCCCAGGGTCCATGAAGGAGACCCTTCTCTCTCTCGCCTCCTCCTTCATTCCAGTTCCTGAATCACATCTGTTTACTCCTACAGGCACTTTCTCTCAGCTACGCTCGCAGTTCAAGGGCCTGTGTCACTGGTCTCCTTCAGCTGCTCACACACTTTACGTGTGTGTGTGTGTCTGTTCAGCAGAGTGTTATTCAGGCTCTGTTTTCCGTCCTGGTCTCCGAGTGACGCCGTTTACACAAGAGCTGAACCCAGTTGACCTCTAGGCCAGGCCTGTAAGCCCTGCACCGTCTCCTGGGTTCAGTCAAGCTCCCCAGGGTCTCCAGCCTCCTCCCACAGTTCACGTGAGTCAGGTGGATTGGAGATGCCTGTGCGTGTGAGTCCATTTTGGCCAAAGGAAGTGACCATTTGTGCCACTGATGCACAGCGTTGAGCTTCTTTAGCGACTGAAAGCTGTTGTAGGTAGTTTCTCTGCTGCACACACATTAGCCAGAAGAGTCTGGTGGCCAGAAAGGGTAGGTAGGCAGGTGGGTAGGTGGACAGGCAGGTGGGTAGGTAAGTAGGTGGACAGGCAGGTAGGCAGGTAAGTAGGTGGACAGGCAGGTGGGTAGGTGGACAGGCTAGGTAGGTAGGTGGGCAGGCAGTAAGTAGGTGGACAGGCAAGTAAGTAGGTGGGTAGGTGGACAGGGAGGTAGGCAGGTAAGTAGGTGGACAGGCAGGTAGGCAGGTAAGTAGGTGGACAGGCAGGTGGGTAGGTGGACAGGCTAGGTAGGTAGGTGGGCAGGCAGGTAAGTAGGTGGACAGGCAAGTAAGTAGGTGGACAGGCAGGTGGGTAGGTGAACAGGCAGATAGGCAGGTAAGTAGGTGGACAGGCAGGTGGGTAGGAGGACAGGCAGATAGGCAGGTAAGTAGGTGGACAGGCAGGTGGGTAGGTGGACAGGCAGTGTTCCACTTATAGTTCTTTCTGTATTGTGTGCTGTCATTTCCTGTCGCTCTTTTACGGCCTGTTTTACTACATGGTGTCTGTTCGGCGAAGGACAGCTGTCGGTCATAGAACAGATGGACGTGTATTCACACAGTTTAATTTGTAAACATGAACATACAAACATAATAATATCATAAAACGATGAAAATTTCCCGCACATGTAGCTGTAATACAACAGCTGGTTTGGAATAAATGGGCAGTGGTAAAATGGAAGGGTGGGCAGTGATAGTCTGGCCCATGTGATGGGAGGGTCATGGCACCAGGTTCCCTTGAGCAAGGGACTGTCCCACTACACTGCTCCCCAGACGCTGCTGATAGCTGCCCACCGCTCCATGTGTTCACAGGTTTGGTCATATTTGGTTGTGGTGCACTTTGTGTTGATGGGCTGTGTTCACAATCACACAAATTCACTTTCACTTCTAATAATACGCAAGGTTCTATTGGGGTAATTCACTACGTTTTCGCAGTAAAGACGAACTTTACACGATGAAAGCTGTGCAGCAACAACTCCTTGAACCATGTGCGCATTTATTATAGTGAAACCGGTTTAATACATTTTGATCCCAAAGACCAATCCACAATTCGGATCAGAATTCACATGCTGATTATCCTACAGTTCCAACAATTCCAACCTTTATAACTCAACGCGGGTAATTACACCAGCTCAGTTCCAAATCAAATGCTGGTTCCCCTGCCCACATTCACATGGAAATCACATGGACTATGAAGTTGCCACTGGTTCAAACATCACGTGTAAAAAGCTCCGCCTATTTGTGAGGCATTTCTTTAAAATTCCGATAAAATCTTGAGCTTTTTGTGAAATAGCAGCATCCAATAAAACGCAGCATGATGTCTGATGGCTTGACCATCCACACATACAGGGGGAACTGATTTAGGGGTTTGTTGACGTGCGTTTCATTTCATTTCATTTTTTTAATCTCAAATATCTTCAATAATTTTTTATCTTTGTTAATTTTATTTGTTTTTATTTGATTTTTAGTTTGTGTGTGTTGCTTCTGTACCGCACTTTGTTTTAAAAAACCCATCACACGTGCATACGTGGAGCAGCGGGCAGCTATC
Source organism: Arnoldichthys spilopterus (assembly GCA_037974385.1). NCBI lineage: Eukaryota > Metazoa > Chordata > Actinopteri > Characiformes > Lepidarchidae > Arnoldichthys > Arnoldichthys spilopterus. Next base: position 8,725 of record JBBPDA010060364.1, on the reverse strand, counting down.
AGCGGCACCCGGGGAGCAGCGTCGTGGGACGGTACCTTGCTCAAGGGAACCTCAGTGGTGGGAGGTGTGAACAGGACAGAGGTCGGACCACTTCACAATAGTGTAGTCTAAACAGTACAGAGATCAGACCAATTTTACAGGGGGTGTGAACGAAAGGCATAAAAACAAAAACAAAGTGGTCGTAACAAATAAGCATTTTAACAGATTTTGGAGGTTTTTGGCATAATATGCATGTGTGTGTGTGTGTGTCTGCATTAATTATTCTCTGTGTTTTCAGATGGCAGCGTTTAATTTGCCTGCGGTGCTAACAGCAGTTCGGTTACAGACACACAGATTTTCCCTCACTGTAGGAGGAAAATCTGAAGGAAACTGTGATTTTAGGGTTTTAGGAAGCTCAAATACATCTTCAGCTCACAACACACACACACACACACACACACACAGACGTTTCTAGAACAGTTGTAAAGGAGGCCTTGGCCGTAGGACATCGTTACACTAATTAATTAAAGAGAAGTTCCCAGCAGTTTCCTCCAGGAACACTACATAATAAAAGTCCTATTTCTTTTTTTCATTTTGAGAAAACATGAGCTTTAGTGACCCACATGCACCCATCAGCCATAACATTAAGACCACCTGCCTAATACTGAGTGTGTCCCTTCTGCTGCTGAAACGGCTCTGGCTGTGCTGCCCATGACCCTTGGTTGTCTTTCCTTGGGTCACTTTTGGTGAGTACTAACTACTGCACACCTAACACTCAACAAGACCCGCCATTTTGGAGACGCTCTGGGGAACAGTCAGGGCGTTCTAGAGAAGGCCAGAGGGTTTCTGGGAGCTAATTCGATGACCTGCACCTTAAAGACATTTGTTGGTCAGCGACCTGAACCCGACGCGACCCGCGATGTTTGGCAAGTTTGAAAATGTGGGAGGGGTGAGCGAGTAAACAGCTCCTCCCCCTCACACATCCATGGCTGAGGTGCCCTTGGGCTAGACACCCAACTGCAGTGGACGAATTCACTGTACATTGTTTGCAGCGTGTGACTTTCACCTGCTTTTACTTCTTCTGTCGTTTACCGGGGGCCAATCGCAGGCCTCGGCTTTCGGCGTTTGGACCCGCCTCTTTTGGTTGGACTGGATACTGGTCCTTTGGTCCGGACCACACCTGTTGTTTTGGTCTGAAGTCTGAAGGCATATTCAAGAAGCATCTCAAGACTCAACCGTTCGGCACCCATCTCAGCACATAAGCCCATCGGTCACGTATGATAACCTATGATAGCCTAGAGAACGTCTCCCAGACAGTAATGTTCCACTTATAGTTCTTACTGTAGCGCTCGCCATCTGTATTTTATAACTAAGAGGAATGTGTTGGACTCTTTGTAGCCTTCACTTTAGTGTTGCCCTGTGCAGCTAAAATGCTTGATGGTTTTTGTATCTTGGACATCGCTTTGGGGGCGGTACGGTGGATATCGCTGTCGCTTTACAGCGAGAAGGTCCTGGGTTTGATCCCTGGGTCGGTCATGGGTGCCTTTCTGTGCGGACTTCGCAAGCTCTTCCCGTGTTCGCGTGGGTTTCCTCCAGGTTCTCCGGTTTCCTCCCACTGTTCAAAGGCTGCAGTAGGTTGATTGGATGCTCTAAATTGCCTGCGTGTGAGAATGGTTGTCTGCCTATGTGTTGCCCTGCGCTGGGTTGGCCTCCTGTCCTGGGTGAACCCCGCCTTAGGCCCGCAGTCAGCTGGGATTGGCTCCAGCTTCCCTGTTACGTGTAAAAAAGTCAAATGTGGCCTAAATATAAAAATAAAGAGGCCAACGCTCAGAATCAGGCAGTATTTATTACTCATGTGAGGTCAAACCAGGTCATCGGGAATGTAGCGTTTGTATACCACAGATTTTCTCTGAATGTCGCGCACACTAGACAACGGGCCAGACGTCGCCTTTCAGTACTGCCACTGACGAGCAATCAAGTCCAATCAGCAGCCGAACAAACCACAAGTACAAATGGCAGCATTGACTCTGAAAACACTTGGCCGCGGTCAGAACAAAACCTCTGATCTCCAAAAAAGCAACTTTACAGCAAAAAAGAAGGAAAAAGCACGACTAAATTTAATTATGGAACATATCTGTTGATCTGTGAGTCAATAAATATGGACATAGTGTAAACAGCCCGTATAAATAAGAAGATAGGAGATTCGCTTCCAATAACAAGTACAATGTACAACATCGGTCAGCCATAACATTAGGATCACCTGCCTAACATTGATTGTGCTGCTGAAACAGCTCTGATTGTTGTGCACTGTGTGTTTTGACCCCTTTCTACCAGAGCAGTAGCTCTTCTGTGGGATCAGACCAGACTCCCCACATGCATCAGTGAGCCTTGGGTGCCCATGGCCCTGTCATCGAATCACCAGTCATATTTCCTTAGGACACTATTAGTAGGTACTAACTACTGCACACCTGCAACACTCCACAAGACCTGCTGTTCTGGAGGTGCTCTAACTCTAGAACATCACTCGTCAAAGTGGCTCAGATCCTTACTCTCCTGCTTCTAGCGCATTAACTTCAAGCACTTACTGTTCACTCGCTGCCTAATATATTCTGCCCCCCTGACATGTGCCACTGTAATGAAATAACTAGAGAGTCAGTGTTCCTCACTTCACCTGTCAGTGGTGTTAATGTTATGGCTGATCAATGTACAAATTTACCCAGTAATTACAACACTGAACGTCGTTCGTTCTGTACACGATAATCGGACAAAAATTCCACTTTAACTGATCTGTGACAGTTATGAGTATCTAAAGGAACAGGTGGTGCTGAGCAGATGGTTCACATTCGGGTTCGGCGCTCTTGTCCCCGCCTAGCTCAACCCTTGCATGCCCGCGGACGTGTCCTGAGAGAGACGAGCGGTGTGGGCGGTCCTCTCGTAGAGCGTGCTCCGCTGCGTGACCTGAGTGGCACTGGACTGATGGTGGGTTCCTCGGCACGCCACCTCGCGGAACATGTCTCTGAAGCGCGAGGACATGAGGTTGTAGAGGATGGGGTTGACCACCGAGCTCAGGTAGAAGAAGATGCCGGAGGCCAGGTGGACGAACTCGAAGATGCGGTGCTGCTCTCCGGTCCAGTCGTCGATGTAGCTCCACAGGACGCGGTCAATGTGGAACGGCGCCCAGCAGATCCCGAACACGATCACCAGCACGACTGGAACGATAGAGAAAGAACTGGGAGTGGCTCTCCTGACAATAACCATATTGCGATGGGTTCTTTGAGCTATGTCATGTAAGAACCACTTCTGGTTCTCTAAAACAGTGGTTCTGTTTTAGAACCACCACCACCCCAGCATAGTGCTCAGCCATCCTCTACAATCTTAAAAGTAACGAGACATTAAGAACCTTTGAAACTTTCGAGAACCTCTACACCGTCAGTGTTCACTTTTCAAACCTTGGGTTCCCATGATTCACTACTTCTCCTTTCTTGGATCACTGGTAGGTACTAACTACTGCATATCAGGAATTATCCACAAGACCTGCCTGTTGTTCTTGCTTGCAGCACATCAACTTTAAGATCTGACTGTTCACCTGCTGCCTAACATATGCCACCCGCCTGACAGGTGCCACTGTAAGGAAATAACTAGGTAGCAGGCTGATCAATGTATACAAGTTCTAGACTGCTAAACTGATGCTAAACTTCTTCACATGTTCTTCTGTGGCATCACTCAAAAAAACCCTTTGTGGCCCGTCTTTTTGTTGGGCTGGGCCGGAGCAAGACTATCTCAAGACTTGAGAACCATGTTTGAAAAAGAGCTGTTAGTGTAAAGGACCTTTTATAGGTCCAAAGAACCTCCTCATATGTGGAGTACCATGGCAAGGAGATTCTTTACAACTGGAAGTTCTTTGAACTCTAAAACCTTTAATTCACAAAAACAGCTCTTTGAAATGTCCTTTAGTGGTTCTTCCATGGAGTCACACTAGGGAACTTTTAAGGCATGTAAGGCGAGCTCTTATTTATGGATCGTGTGTGATCGGTTGCTGATGGAATCACTTCAAAGACAAGGGTGTTCCACAGTATCAGTCCTTCCCTAGACACGTCTAGTCTAAAAGTCATACATTTGACCCGGATCATCTAGAACCTCTGAAGAGAATCATTACATAGATAAGGTAAGTCAGGAGCTAGTAGATGAGCTAACACAAACTGTGCATCAACCAACGTGTTCAGATAGAACAAGAACCCAGTCCATCAGAGTTGGAGTTGAACACCTTCTCTAAATGCAGCAATGAATGGAGTTGAGCTGGGAACTGTGCTGGACACTGGTCCTCCAGGAGCACATCTAAAGAACCTTGGTTTCACAGTTTCTAACTCAGTGGTGCACAGTTCTGGTCCAGGAGATCCACTACGCTGAAGAGCTCGAATCCAACCCACTTGACCTTTACAATCAGAACCCAATGAAGGTCGTCACTACCTGGATCAGGTGTTGGCCTGGGAGCTGAGATCTCCAGGACCAGGGCTGGCAAAGTGGAGCTACAAGGGAATGGGTGACACTGTACTGTCCATGGAGGATTCCTCAAGAGCAAGACCCTTGCAACTCACCTAGCATTTTGGTGACCTGTCGGTGTCGTGCTCTCTGCTGGACACTCTGCACTATATAGATCCTCGTCTGCCCTGGCCAAGCCTTGGTGTCATCCGTCAGCCTCTCGCGCCTCAGCTGCAGTCCGATGAGCAGGTAGAGCAGACTGATGGTCAGCATGGGCAGCAGGAAGAAAAGCAGCGCCGTCACCTGCACCAGCAGGTTGTAGATCCAGGCAGGCCGCACCAGGCCGCACACGGCTGACTCAGGGAAGTTTTGTCCGAAGCGAGGTGGAAGCACCAGGACTCCATGCAGACTGGTGTTGGGCAGGGCACAGAGGAAAGACGCCAGCCATAGAGCAAGGATCACCCTCCTAGCATGGGCCCTGGTGACCACATGCTTGGCACGCAGTGGGTGAACCACGGCCACATAACGTTCGGCACTCAGGCACGTGACGTTCAACACAGAGGCCAAGCAGACCGTCTCAAAGAGGCAGGTCTTGAAGTAGCAACCACCCGTTCCCAGCAAGAACGGGTAGTTGGACCACAACTCATAGACTTCCAGTGGGAGTCCAAGAAGCAGGACTAGCAGGTCGGACATGGCCAGGCTGAACAGATAGTAGTTGGTGGGGGTCCGCATGACCCGGTGGCGAGCAATAACGATGCAGGTTAGCCCGTTGCCCACCACACCAACCAAGAAGATCAGCAAGTAGACGATGCATATGGGCAGGAACAGAGGTGACCGTCGGTGACCCAGGTGCTTCACCAGGTACTCTGTGCGACTCAGACAAAGGTCGGGAAGATCTTCCGAGCTTACGTTCCACATGATGCACTCTCCAGACTGGGGGCACCATGATGGGTCAGGGATGACGTATGTATTATCTGGTGAGGAGCAGTTGTGAGGAAGCATGGTTTGGGGATGTGGAGATACCTGTAGAAAGGGAGACGCAAACTAGCTACATTAGCCATGAACACACGACGAAGTTGCTTTAATAGAACAGTTCTACAACATAAAAAAAAAGAAAGGGGCGGCCCATGGCATAGGCGACATAGGCAGTTGCTTAGGGCAGAAAACTGTTTATGTTGACAACAGCAGGATGCATTTTTCCCAACCTCTGCTTTCAAAAGACAAGTTATGGACGTGTTTAATGACGCTTGTAGACGTTTAAGCTCTGACTGATTGACTCATTCCTATTGCTCTTTGCTTGGTTGTTACTTGTTTACTTGTTCTGATGATTTCTGTGTTTATTTTTTACAATTTTACTACTTATTTGTTCCTTTTTTCTGCTCTTCCCTCCACCTCCAGGCTGTCACTGTGAGTAAGAATCTGCCGTTAAAACCTTGCCTGAAAAATAAATGTTAAACAATTAAAAAATGTATTAAAAATAAATAAAAAAATGTAAAATGAACTTTACTGAAAACTGTAAAAGCCAATTTTAATTGACAGCCATTTGTGTCATGAACTGGGCCATAAAATGTTGTAAATATTAGTGTTTTTTGTTTTATTTAAGTTTCCTTTACCCCTGATTTTTCAGATTTTTGCCCCTAATTTTTGTCATCTTCAGTCGCTCGATTCTACCAGCACTGGGAGGGTGAGGGTAAGCACATGGTTCCTCCGAGTCACGTAAAGCTCCACCCACTGCCTACTAACGCAACTTAATTTGACATTGTGACGCGTTTGGAGAACTCCACTGACTGCCAGTTCTGCTGCATGAGTCGATAGATGCTGGCGAGCATAATGCTTAGTGACGGGGGAGGGGGAGGGCCATCCTTTCCACCCACAGAGCCAATCGTGCTCTCTTCGACTCCCAGCTATGGATGGCTGTAGCACCATCAGGGATCGAACCCGCCACCTTCTGAACTTCCATCCTGACTTTTGCCCATAATAAACGGATGCTTCAGTAGATGCTAACGCTAGCTATCCTACACCTTTGTGAAGTAGGGCCCATCATTTACCATGTGTACTGTTTGGCAACGCCTCGTTCTCTGTGTAAACAGGCTCTCAAAAGGCTGTCTGTCTTCCTCGGTCAAGCGCGGTGGAAGTAAACATGAAGTCGTGGCACGAGGCCCATGTTTATGTTGGCAGCGCTTGCTGGTGCACCCAGGCCACTGGGCTGGTGTACAGTACCATGTCATTACCAAACAGCCATCTGGCACTGCTGGGACATCTAGAAGCTTCTCAAGCCTTCATCATAGCTGTTGAAATGTACACTGTCACATTCAAGTTTAGGTTGCTACTTGGAGCTGATTGGTTGGTATCACTGCTACTGAGCGCTGATTGATCGGTATCACTGCTACTGAGAGCTGATTGGTTGGTTTTACTGCTACTGAGAGCTTATTGGTTGGTATCACTGCTACTGAGAGCTGATTGACTGGTATCACTGCTACTGAGAGCTGATTGACTGGTATTACTGCTACTGAGAGCTGATTGACTGGTATTGCTGCTACTGAGAGCTGATTGGTTGGTTTTACTGCTACTGAGAGCTTATTGGTTGGTATCACTGCTACTGAGAGCTGA
>JBBPDA010060353.1:0-13270 GCA_037974385.1 Arnoldichthys spilopterus | reverse complement strand
ATTCTTCCATGTAATATTCACCATGGTGCAATTATTCTTCTGTCTTTTCATACACAAATGTCTATTTATATTTTTTGAAGTTTACTTTTTTTATATCTTATTGTGCTGTATCGTTTTTCAAATTATTGCTTTATCACTGCTCTTACCTTTTGTACTGCTGTAACTATGCAAATTTCCCAATTGTGGGACTAATAAAGGCTCTCTTATCTTATCTTAAACATTCAAAATATTTAAGCTGCAATTAGGAATGAAAAATACTCTCTCTGATGTTGTTTCCCCTTGGGGCTGTGAGCTTCAGAGCACTTCAACCTCCCTAGTAAAGACAGTAAAAGATCTTCACTGCACACATGCCTCAGTGACCCTCTCGCTAATTCACCAGTCATCCTCACTCCACAAGAGCTGCCGATCTGGAGACGGTCTGACTAAGTCGTCTAGATCACAATAAGACCACGTCAAGTGGCTCAGATCCCTACACTCACCCATTTTACCTTCTTCCAGCACATCAACTTCCAGAACTGACTGTTCACTTGCTGCTTAATACATCCCACCCCCTGACAAGCACCACTGTAATGAAACAACTAGAGAGTCAATGTTATTCACCCATCAGTGGTGATAATGTATTGGCTGATTGGTCTAAATACCTATTTACATGAACACCCAGAGGGGGGCAGTGGAGGCCTCGTGGTCAGGACATTGCCTTTGGGACCTGAAGGTCGCAGGCTCACGTTCCGACCTGGCCACCACCGAGGTTCCTTTGAGCAAGGTACCGTCCTGCTACACTGCTCCCCGGGCGCTGTTGGTAGCTGCCCGCTGCTTCACATGTGCACGTGTGATGGGTTAAATGCAGAGGTCACATTTTGTTGTGGTGCTTGAGTGTGTTCACAATGAAAAACAGTCACTTTCATCCCCATAAATAATCTGGACCTGTGAAAGGCACAACACGCTGTGGATGGTTAGCTCATTTGCATATTGTGGCCATCTGTGTGATCAGTATTGCAGATCCCAATATTGCAATATGATTAACAAGCGAAATACTGTGCAGCCCCATATGCAGACGCTTAGAAAGACACACACACACACACACACACACACACACACACCCCAAATGTCATAGAGATAGTCACAGACATGCTCCCGCCTGCTGGAATTAAAGGAGTTAACCCAGCTAGCATGGAGATGGGATAATTTGCTGAGCGGCGGCTCAGAGATGGGGCCTAATGAGAAAGGAATACGGAAGCTGTAAACACTGCAAGGAGGGAACCTAATTGCCAATTAGAGGCAGTTTGCTGAGGAGCCTCAGACAGAAGCCGAGGCAGAAGCATGAAGGGCAGCGCTTGCACCAGTTGCTGTGTCATTTGCCTGTCTTAAGATCCGCTCTGTCCGCTTTCATGTAAACATCTGATCTGCACTTTTTGTTCTATCATTTCGGCCACATGTTGCTTCTCGGGGAAACAGTGCACCGTGGGTAAAGGCCTCACTTCTTTCACTCCCGTCAGGGACAGAACCCGATGATGCCTGATCGTCTCACAATGACAAAAAAATGGGCCAGATCATATTATTTTTTTCAGCCCCAACAAACTTCAAGCAGGGCTTTTTGAAACTGGTGAAGAGTGGCACAAGAACTTTCAAGGAACTGAGGATCTAATTTGACCGTTAAGACATACCACCACTCCCAGAAAACCACTTAAACCAACATGCAGTTACACTCCCATTGCAAGCGAGCATGCTTGACGGACAGCACTGCATATGCCTTGATCACACTATATGTTTCTGAAAAATGTGGGATCGCGGTGCTCTTCACACTACACAACCTCGAGACTCCCAATCACAAGTCAGACAGTTGTGTAGTGTGAACAGCGTGGTAACAGGGGGTCACCACTTACACCATCTTTCAGCACCACTGGTCCGTCTGCTCTACAACACAAAACAATGTTTATCATGAAAAGTCATGAGAAATGATGTGACCCTCGCACCAAAGAGACGTTTAAAAATGAATGTCCAACATAAACAAGAGCTGTGGATTAGCACACATGGGCAGTATGGATTGTCTGTTGTACACAAAGAGATGGAGGTAAGTCCTTCAATTCTGTGTCAATGTTCTCCTCCTCTTTCCCTCAACTCACGTCTGGCTCTCTCATTGGATGTAGTTCACCGGCAGCTGGGCCGGATATTTAGCAGGCTCTGAAGCAGGCTAAATATCTAGTCAGACTAGTGTTTGTAGTGTTCACACATAGCAATTGAATCACACTCGATCGAGCCCTTTGTCAGCGGCCTGTCGGCGACTCAAACAGCCTTCATATTGTGCAGTGTGAACAAGACATTAGCAGGCCCATAAATGAACAGTAGACTAAAAAAAACAGCTCCATGCAGGGGGTCTTCTCTTCAGCGCACAGAAACATCAGAACCGATTCAACAGATTGTCATGAAGAGATGCAAAGACTGCACATGGACAAAACACTCAACAACTGAACAAGCCTCAGGCCCAGTTCTTGTCCAAAGGGATGTAAACGCAGGCCTTGCAGTTTGGGTTTTTGCACCCTTATTTGGAAGTTAAGCAGCCGACCTAGCACCTGCAGACATATAGGAAAGTGCTGAGGTAGGGAAAAAAAATTAAGAGACATTCAAGATATATTTTTCATATATTTGGGGCAGTCCAACACTATATCAACACTGACCCCTATCCCCTAGTTGACTATAAAGGACACAGCTTGGTTGGGGGGGTTAGCATAACTACTGAAACGATTAAATAATAATAATAAAACTATAATAATAATTATGAATATATTGATTACATAGTGTTACACAGTTTGTGTTTCTGACTTCTAAGTGTTATATTTCAACCGCTTATGTCTAAATCCTGTGTTAAAACGGCTCTATTTTTTACAAACTTTGACTTTATGACCACAGCCCACATAAGATGCATATTTAAAGTGGACAAACAGGCACATTTCTATCTTTTCTAGAAAGTTCTCAAAGATTCCAGAGAGTTTTAGCAAATTCTGGACCATTCTATAAACTTCTGGACAGTTCCCACAGTTCCCAACTACTCTGGAAGTCTCCTCAGCATTTAAAGTGAATGGAGAATTTTCTTGAAAACAGATACATTTCCAAATGTCATTGTCCTGAGCCCAGAAGCAACGTTTTTGTGGAAGAACAGCCATTTTTTATTGATTTTGCCATAAAGGAAAACACACTTTGTACCCAGGAACAAAAATAAAACAGACCAGTCTTTCTAGAAGAATTTCTCTCTAAAACTGAAGGGAAATTGTAGCACTTGCCTCCCTGGCGCATACGCTCACAATCCACATTCGCCAAAGTCATTGGCATTTGTGTCATAAATCAAATCTCGTGCAGGAGTCTTGGCTAAAGTGACACACTGACTATTCAGCCTAACAAATTATCTGCTGACGCCAGCCCCCCACCGCCCCCAAGAAAATGACACAATGTCCTGAGAAATAAAACGCACATGTAAGCTGTATGTGAGGAAGGTTAAGTGAAAAATGCTCATATATGAAGATGATTGATTACTTATTAAAAATTTCACTCTTAGGGGGTTAAAAAAAAAAGGACAAAGGGTCAAATTTTCATGAAGGTCAAGAATCTCAGGTAAGGTGAAAAACTGCTGATCCTACACTTCAGTCAGAGAGCAGCGAGTCACATTCTAATGGGTTACTGGACTCTGATGATGAATCATTGCTTTTTTTGTTTGATTTTCTTTTGTAATATTTTATATATATATATTATAAAAAATAATTTTTTTTTATAATATTTTTTTTTGTCATACACCTTTACTCAAAAGTCCATGGAAATCGATAAAAAGTCACTTCCCTAACCAACTTCCCTAAGGCACCAGAAAGACCTTGGCACAAGAACAAAACCAAGCAAGGGCACCACGATTCAATGTGCTTCATCAAATTAATTGCAGCTAAACCCAAATGACTTGGGGAAACAAGGACACGCCTACAGTCATTTCCACAAAGTAGCTGAAGTACCGTTACGGAGAACCGAGAGAAGGTTTCCGTTCTCACCGTTTGGCAAGAAACAAACTGTGCTCAGTGCAGCAGGAATATCGTGATCAGATTGCTTGATGTGTTCGCTGATTAGCTTCATTTCTTTACATTAACATCTGTTAGGGTGGTCTTACATCTGCTGAGCTTATGGTAGACCCAGCATTTTGTACTTCCTGTACTATTAGACTTAGGACTTCTGGTCCCAGGAACTCTACTATATTGTAATTTTAGCAGGCAATGGAGGCCTAGTGGTTCAAGTCCTGGCCCGGACACTACTGAGGGTCCTTTGAGCAAGGTACCGTCCCTCTACACTGATCCCTGGGTGATGTTGGTAGCTGCCCACTGCTATACGTGTGCACGTGTGATGGGTTAAACGCAGAGATCACATTTCTTTGTGGTGCTTGAGTGCGTTCACAATGACAAATAGTCACTTCACTTGAAACCATACAGTTTTTTTGCCTACAGCTAATCAGCATTCACAGTCAACACACCTAGAGCAGTGGTCCCAACCTCGGTCTTGGAGACCCCTTGCCCTCTTGCTCAGCACATTTCAATTTTTTCCTGCAAACACAGTCAATACACTCACATCAGCCCAGGAATGGCTTGTTAATGAGCTGTTATGTTGGATCAGGTGTGCTGGGAGCAGGGTAAACACTAACATGTGCAGAGAAGGGGGCCTCCAGAACCAGAAGTGGGATCAATGGTTACTAACCTGTGCTGTGGCCTCACAGTGGGATTCGCTAGGGAGCTGCTTGACCTCGTGATTTTTATTGCAAACATTTCCAAATATATAGTTGTATATTTAACCAAATCTAATTGAAACCATGTCTGTCTCCATGTTGCCCAGTGATGGGTTGGCCTCCTGTCCTGGGTGAACCCTGCCTAGGGCCCACAGTCAGCTGGGATCGGCTCTAGGTCCCCCGTGACCCGAGGTGGGTAAACGGTTTGGATAATGAACGAGTGAATGAATGAATGAATAATTTAAAGGACAGTTACTGCCAGATTATTCTTTGCAGCATATACATTGAGGGCAAGCTTGCTGTATGTCCTAACTGACACAGCTGACTATAGTTATATTTTCAGTGCAAGACCATGTCAAATGTTTCTATTGAGTTCATCATGTATAAATGGCTACAACAACATTTTGATTTATGTTTTGTTTTTTACACTGCATGATTATCAGTAATCGATCAAGTCTGCAAATTTCCAGAAAAACTTTAAATTTGAACTCTTTTCTAATTTTTTTAATTTATTTAATTACAACTGTAATGCATCTCTTTTATTTTGTCGAGACCCATCGTCCGACATTTCAAAACCCAGTAAAGTCCAAAAATCTTCACACAATTCCATATCCTCCATATGAGAACAGAGAGCAACAGCAGAGAATCCAGTCACTGATTCTCTTGTAATTTTCCTACAGTAGTTAGTGATCCTCCTTTATCACAGCAGATAGAAAACAAACACTATTATCTGTTCAACTTGCGTTGACTGCGTCTGGGACAGAAAGGAACGGTAAAGCAGTGTTAATCATTCAGCTGCATAAAAGAAAAGGGTCTATTGATTTACATAAAGGCTACTTATGTGCCAAAATCGCCCCCTAGTGGACAATTTTCATCTTGCTAAATGTGAACAAGTGAGTATGTTTATCTGGCACAGAAGAGCTGGTGAGGCAGTGTTAATCATGCAGCTGTGTAAAAGCAATAAGTCTAATGCCCTTATCTGCCAAAATCTCCCCCTAGTGGACAATTTTCATCCTGCTAATTGTGAGCGAGTGAGTCAACAGCCCATATGATGCTTTGCAAGTGAAAAGAAAAATGATGCAACCAAACCATGTACCTTAACGGCCTACTTTGAAGCAGCACTGAAAACAATGGCAAATCATCTCAGATCTGCTGGTTATTCTTGTCCACTCGAATCAGACTAACATTATTAGCTCACAGCTTGTGCACGTGAGCTCATCAAAGGCTTCGCTGATAAAGAATTTTTCATCAGAGAATATAAAAGATTTCATCAGCTAACGAAGCGTGAGATGAGATTTCATGCTCTGGAAAGCAGAGAAGGCTTCCCACTCTTCATCTACAAAAAAAATCTCACATATATTCATTCCACAAGTCTTCAGCCACTCGTGCACTACAGGAGACAGGAAAGCAGTTCAGTAGTGTTCATGCAAAAACAAACATCAATGTGACAAAATGACACACTGAAGGAAACGTGTGATATTTCAGCTGTGATTCACTGCATATTTACTACAGCGTGTTAGTGTCTATGGATTAGCCTGGTACGCTACAGAGAAGGCTCAAGTTCATTAGTTCCCTGCCTGTAAGAATTAAAGCACAAGACTCACAGCACCACATGAGACAATCAGAGGTGAGTCAAGGCCCATACTGTCCCTGTCAATGTCACATTATGATCTGAAAAAATAAAAATTTATTAAATATTAAATATTAAAATTTGATTGTAGATCATTTTGCATTTATTAATAAAGACAGACAGACAGACAGATAGACAGACAGACAGACAGACAGACAGACAGACAGACAGACAGACAGATAGATAGATATGTAGTGTAGTGGGACGGTGCCTTGCTCAAGGGAACCTCAGTGGTGCCCGGGCCTAGACTTGAACCTGCAGGCTTCAGTTCACAAGGGCAGTGTCCTCACCACTAGGCCTCCACAGCCCAGCTGGTTCAAAATGTGCTACACTTCATATAGCTGTGCTTTCATTAAAAAAATGAACAAACTTGCAAAAAAGATGGATCAGAAGTGAATGGTCTAGGGAAATATTAGGAGTCTGAGACAAGACAGAGACCATTAATTATTAGTCTCAAGACCATTACACCAATATGTCAAATGTGAGTAAATGATTTAACAATAAATGAGCGCCACAATTTCTCAAAAACTCAGCAAGAAAACGAACAAAAACAGTGAAGACGGTAACAGTGAGGGCTGTAAATTGAAGCATTTTGTTTTAACATCGTCAGAAATTTCAATTATTTTTCTTTGATTCAGTGTAAACGTCCTGTTCTGGTCATTTGAGGCATTAATATTACAGTGACCAGTACGTCTAATCGATCTTCATCGTAATAAACTTTTCCATGATGCTTTCCCTGACAGCCAACTTCCATCTCAGGCATTTTACTGCTACAGCCTTGGTTTCTCTTAAAAAGATCCAGGGCTGCGTACATCAAACAAACTCCAGCCCATATACTTGGTTTGCCTGGGTAGAGAATCGGGCCTGGTAGTGGGAACATGAACTGAACTCCGCTCTGAAATCTTTGGAACAATGTGCAGATATGGAAATACGTCAAACTGCTGAATTGACAGCTGTTTTGAATGTTTTTCCAACTTCAAAAAATGAGAAAGTACAGACCCCCGTGCAACCCCCCCCCCCCCACACACACACACACACACACTCTAAGCCCTTCAGAGTGCCAGTCTTTCGGCTTCTCATGCACTTCATACTCTATGTTACTGTTCCTCATTATCTTTACATTCTACAGAACATCTGAACAACCACGGACACGGTACACAGTAGTTAGGGGTCACACACTGGCCATCACCAGGCTGAGGATTCACATCCACAAGAGAATGTCAATAAACACAGGACCCTCAGTCATGGACCGAAAATCCCAGAAGGCAAAGGGTTTGAGTCGTGGAGAGTTAAGAGTTTATGAAACTCTGCAAGCAGAGAGAATATAAATCCCTAAGTTTTCGATGGCACTTTTCAAACGAAAGAGAGCAAATTGTCTGAGAGAAACTTAGTTAGAAGTTTCAGTGATGGGGCACCTGAGTGCCACAACTGCCCAAGCGTTGCTCCGATTATAACGGAACACTGAGTTCAATCCCTGGTGGCGCCAGAGCCCAAGCTGATTCAGAGCATCCCATATTACTGCTCAGTGCTTTTACACAAACTGTGGGTGTGTGTGCACAACTGAACACCTAGGTCAGCAATGAAAGCACCTGAAAGTCACTGAATTCACTAATTAGATGAATCTAGTCTGGACTTGCAAGGTAGGGGCATAGAACTGCTGTCCAAGAAAATCTCCAAAGCTGTAACTTTACAGGAGA
Source organism: Arnoldichthys spilopterus (assembly GCA_037974385.1). Classification (NCBI taxonomy): domain Eukaryota; kingdom Metazoa; phylum Chordata; class Actinopteri; order Characiformes; family Lepidarchidae; genus Arnoldichthys; species Arnoldichthys spilopterus. The sequence goes on along the minus strand of JBBPDA010060353.1, from coordinate 5,193 downwards.
AGGCAAAAACACTTTAGAACAAGTGATTCTGGAGCATTTCTATTGGTCTGTACATCTCAAACGTCTCACACAGTGTAAAGGTCAAGTGAAAGTGACTATTTGTCATTGTGGACACACTCAAGCACCACAATGAAACATGACCTCTGTGTTTATTGGGCAACCATCAACGCTTGGGAGCAGTGTAGTGGGACGGTACCTTGCTCAAGGGTACCTCAGTGGTTCCTGGGCCGGGCCTTGAACTAGGGACCATCAGGTCCCAAGGGCAATGTCCTAACCACTAGGCCTCCACTGCCACACAATGGAGATATGTGGTTTTTCTTGGACACTGATGATTCTCTAAGACTAGTTTTCTTTGATTTTTTTTCTTACTACAATTTTCTCCCCAACTCAATCGTCAATGCCAGAACATTCACATCACATGATGCCTCCAACACTTGCAGGGAAGACTAGCACGTCCCTACTCTGAGTCACATGAAGTGCCATCTCATCTTTTGGAACTGCTGCTAATGCAACACCATTGGACTCTGCTTGCTTGTAAGAAAACACTAATGTCCTGTTCTAGCAACCATCAGACATATCAGGAGGAAAAACAAGAACGACACCACTTCTGCTCTGTTGGAGCCTGATCTAAGCCTATTAGTTTGTGATTGAACTTGTGATGTCACAATAGGCCAAAGCTTGGACAGTTGCGCCACTCGGGAGCAACATAAGGTTTTCTTACTACAGCGAGTGAGGCCATCCACATAGATCCATGTTGACCTTTCTATTTAACAATTCTATTTTATCTATTTCGTCATTTTTATTTTTTTTTTGTTTTTATAGTATGTTATTTTTATCATCATGCACTTTCTGATTTTATTCCTTGTTTTTTCCTTTATGCTTATTTACCTTTTTAAAGATCTTATTCATTTTAATGCCCGTCTCTGTAAAGTTCATTGAATGACCTCTGTGTATGATAATGTGCTATATAAATAAACTTGCCTTGCCTTTGGGTTCTGCTAATTCAGGGACTCCGTAGTGTCCTTCACTATCACAAGTTTCAGCTATACCAGCGCTCCATAGACGGCAAAACTATTTTAAAATATTGTGATATGTTTGGACTTGGTTCACACTAGCAAACAGCACGGACAGCCCTCAAAGTCTCCGTTCAGAAACTCAGTCACAGGATTGTCGGGCTGTTTCAGCACTTCCTGACTGGAGCTCGCAGGCAAAGTCACAGTTAAACTCGCCTGAACTCTTTGCGTTTGATGCTTCATGCATAAATACGAAAAACAGACTCAGACTTGGTTGAAAAACTGGAAATTGCATATCAGTGGGGACCCAGCGCTCGCCACGAGGCATTCACCCCTGCCACACTTCTGAGGTAGGTAGGTAAATAAATAAATAAATAAATAAACAGTCGCAGGAAGAATTTGAAAGAACACAGCTGTGCTCAATCAGCCACACCAACCTCTTCCTGGCTTTCTGCACTCAGAAACCCAACCTGCCTGCACATCTGCTGAGCCCATCCACATTTACAACGGCTTTCAGCGCAGCTCCTCAAACAGGGGGTGTGGGGTGGGGGTGGGGGTCACAGGAGAATATGGAGGAAAAACAGACTAAACGGTCCACAACAAGAAGCGCAGACAAACATCACAGCAATTAGGGTTTTCCTTGCCTGTGGTAGTGAGGTCTCGCTGTTTCTCGTGGAGACTATGCTTTCGAATGCCCACATTAAAGTGTCGAACCACAACAAAGTCTACACACTTTGTACTTCCACACAGGATTAAAAGATCTACTGCATTTGGTGGATCATCCAGTGTTACGCGGACCACACGCATCAATGATCCTTGGGTGCCCATGGCCCGGTCACTGGTTGTCCTTCTCTAAATCACTGTTGATAGATACAAACCACTGTATACTGAGAACCACCCACAAGACCCGCCGTTCTGGAGATGCTCGGTCTACCCATCGCAGTTTGGCCCTCACACGCTTGCGTTTGCCCACTTTTTCTGCCTTCAACACATGGACTGACTGTTCACTTGCTGCATAATTGATCCCAACCCTTGACAGGAAACCACTGTAATGAGATCATCATTGTTATAGACTTCAGTGGGTTTAATGTTATGGCTGATTACTGCAAATGCATTGTTTTGGGCATAAAAGGGAATAAAGCCTCACATGATTTCATATGATTTAGCAAGGACTTAACCTCCAGTACGTGAATAAGCACCGGGACGATCACGATGAAGCGAACACTCATTAATAAGTTAACCAGGCATATGAACCGGCACTAATTAGTTGAACTTTTTTATGATCATAACCTTGTTATTGCACCTTTTTCATACTTAGTCAAGAAAATAACTGGCACCCGATTTCTCTTCTAATCCATAGTGATAGCTGAAATATTTGGAAATATGTTACGGGCTCACACATCCTGCATTCAGCAGCCAGACGTGATGCAATACATTTCACTGCTTCTGCTTGGCATAAATCCTGAACACAGCACCTTCAGTCACATTCCAGCTGTGGAAAAAGCAGCCGCAGTTATACAACAGTCTGCCAATCGTTCAGGGTGGTGCCAAGACCACAGGCTCTTTGTTGATAGGAAGGAGCTACGTCTGAATCTCAGCTGACTGTGTCTTTTCTCAGAACTCTTCATTTAATTAGCCAGTGCAAGAGGGCAGCAGCATGACACACTACACACACACACACACACACACACAATGATTAAACAACCCAAAATATGAAAATGTGAAACCCAACCTTAAACGTTCATCTCTCTTCATCTGTCCATATGAATCGACCCTCATAACACACCTGTACAAAGCAGGTTACCTGATTAAAGTTTACACAGATCAGCCATAACATTAACACCACCTGCCAAATACTGGGCGTGTCCCTCCTGCTGTTGAAACAGCTCTGACTGTGGTGCACTGTGTGTTCTGACCCCTTTCTATCAGAGTCAGCATCACTTTTTACACCACAGTAGCTTTTCTGTGGAATCAGACCAGACAGAATAACCGTCACTCATCACATGCATGAGTGAGCCTTGGGTCCCCATGACCAATTCACCAGTCTACTACTGCACACCTGGACCACTCCACAAGACCGAGACAGCAGCAATCACAATAAAACCCTTGTCAAAGTGGCTCAGAGCCTTACACTCGCCCATTTCTCCTGCTTTCAGCACGTCGACTTCAAAAACTCACTGTTCACTCGCTACCTAATATATCCCACCCCCCTAACAGGTGGAACTGTAATGAAATAACTAGAGAGTCACTTTACTGGTGAGTGGTGTTAATGTTATGGCTGATCAGTGTAAGCTCAATAATTCAATGTAGTTGTTAAGTCACCATTTAAATGATAAACCGAGTATGATCATAAGGCCTGTAAGCGTATTTTAATCATAAAGGGTTGAGCAGAGAGAAGATTAACCATAAGGGAGCCCTTACAGCAAGCAAATCACCTGTCACTGTTCAGTGTGACTCACTGAAAGGGAGGAAACCCACACCATCAGGAGCTTACAAATGCTTGTATTTCATGAGCACTGAATAACTGTGACTCCCTAGGTTGAACAACACCTCAGACAACTAACAGGCTATATTCAGCTAGGCCTGAAACCCAGTATCAAGACCTAACAACACATTGAAATTCCCATAGACGTGTCAGCAGAAATAGGTTGAATAGTTAGTGAATTACTCAGTTAAAGAAGTTATGGCTATTCGCAGCTATGGCAGATGTTAAGCTCACCGATGTCACGTCTGTGAAATTGTATGGAATCCTCAGATGTTTTCTCGCTCATTTAACAGCCTCTTCAGTGTCCCAGGAGCAGTGGCTTCCCTGCAGGGGAAAAAAGAGGAACATTATTTTAAAGGAATATGTGACATGGCAAACAGTGGACATCTACTGGGGACCAGCACATTCAGCATATAATGCTAACTGATCCCTAAGGGAGTGCAAACCTTTCTTTAAAAAGGCAACTGAATTTCCGCTGCAGACAAAGAACAGTACAGTGCTGTATGTAAACACTGTTATACTTACAAATCATTTCAGGCCACAGTCCATACAGTCCATATATGTATAGTTAGTAGGGCTGTAACAATGAATCGATCTGTATCGGTGCATCGACCAAAACAGTGCATAATTCAATGTATTGATGTGACTTAAAAAACGATGTGTGTTCACTGCACTATTACATCTCCTTCATTTGACTGTGAGCAGTGTTTTGTACTGAGAAGCTGCTTCTGCTCATGACCACACTTGATGCATTTGACCTTCAATGATAAAATGTTCACATTATATTTTGCAGTCATGGGTGAAGTGATGGAAATGTAGCAGATTGTGTGAAATTTCATTATATTTCATATACTGACTGCAGACCCCAGAAGCCAACCCAGTCAACCGAATCGTATCAAAACCGAATCGTATCAAAATTTAAGGTATCAAAAAAATTTTGGATCGTTGGCTAAAATAATTGGATCAGATTGAATTGTGATGAAACACGACATTATAAGCCCTAAAAGTTGCAAGGTCTGACCTCCCTGCCTTTGCGACAAACCAACACATCTGCCATCAGCTGTTTAGCCCCGCCCATTCACAAGGAAGTTACAAGGAGTGTTTCAGCCTGGACGGCTTTTAGAATGGGGGTAATGCTCTGCAGACAGGTCTTAAAGGCAAAGTACCAAAAATAGCCTGTTTCATTCTAAAGGATAAAAAAAGGTTGGAAATGGGTCAAGTAAAAACGAAAACCCCTCCCCCACTGGCAAGTGAAAACAACATGCAGACCATCCATACCATATCCAAATTTTGTGCAAAGTATAAACAGTTTAAGGCCCTGTTCAAACAGACATCTGAAACAAGCGGATGGTTTTAAAAAAACAGCAGCCTTTTCTGTTTAATTTTTTGCAGAAATCATGATAATGCATTTGCATTCCATTAGTTTAGTGCTCTGGAGGACCGTACCTGTCCCATGATGCTTCAGCCAGGTCTAATAAAGACACTGATCCATATTTCACTAATACAGTGAAGGATGAAGCTCAAACCCTACAGGTAAACACAGTCTGGACTGTCTGATTACTGCCCCCCACAGATAAAGACAGAATTACAGTCTGGACTGTCTGATTACTGCTCCCCCCAGGTAAACACACAGAATTACAGTCTGGACTGTCTGATTACTGCCCCCCACAGGTAAACACACAGAATTACAGTCTG
>JBBPDA010060322.1:0-13272 GCA_037974385.1 Arnoldichthys spilopterus | reverse complement strand
TTGCAGGTTCAAGTCCCGGCTCAGGCACTACTGAGGTACCCTTGAGCAAGGTACCGTCCCACTACACTGCTCCACGTTTTGGAAGTCGCTTTGGATAAAAGGGTCAGCCAAATGACTAAATGTACATGTGAGATGGTGAACACATGGTCAGCAATAATGTCAGTATGCAGTTCAGCCAGTTCCTGTAACCTAATTACATGACGATGACTGATTTTCCTAGATTTTCTCCACTGTTTTCTTAGGCTTTAATCAGCAAGTCATACATCATCAGAAACCACATATACAAGTCGATTTCAGTTGGTATCAGATTGACACTACTTCTGTTATTTGCCTTAAACCCATAGGGCAAAGCTAAAGCAGCCTCAACCACCAAACACGACTTCGACATGGCTGGTGAGGCCCACACCTGCTGCAAGTACGAAATTAAAGTCGAGTGCTTTGATTGCAACCAGAAATCAGGCCTCCAGCAGCCAGACAAACGGAGTAAATGTCTCTCGTGTTCACCATGTAGCATCTAGGCCATTACCGAGGATCATTAGGAGTGTAGCTGTTATGTAACAGCACTACTGGTGCAGGCTGGGAGAGCGATGGGGTCTTCAGCCTAGCAAACAGCTCAGCCCAGGGCTCATCTATTGACCATTGGAGCGTTCAGCAATGCAGACGGCTCCCGATTCTGTTCAATGAGCACTGGGTACTCGCTAATTATCAGTCAATTCTCTCAGCCCGAAGGTATGTTTCCATGCTCGTGTGCCCTCTGTGGCCCACATTAGTGTTTCACACAAGTTACAGAAGCCACAAGACTTAAATTTACCCAAATCAAATGAATCAGCCACAACATTAAACCCACCGACAGGTCAAATTAGTAACTGATGATCTCATTACAATGACCCCAGTCAAGGAGTGGGATATATTAGGCAGCAAAAACAGTCAGTTCTTAATGTTGATGTGCTGGAAGCAGGAAAAATGGATGAATGTAAGGATCCGAGGGTGTGACCACTAGACTGGGTCAGTACATCTCCAGCAGGTTTTTGTGGGGGGTTGCCAGTATGCAGTTTTTACCAAAAGTGATCCAAGGAAGGACAACTGGTGAATAGCCATAACATTATAACATTGCTCGTCTAGCCAACACAATAATGCCCTCGTCAAAATGGATTGGATTCTCATACTTACCCATTTTTCCTGCTTCCAGCACAGCAACTTCTAGAACTGACTGTTCACTTCGTGCCTAATACATCCCACCCCCTTGACAGTTGCCATTGTAATTAAATAACTAGAGAGTCCATGTAAAGTCACTTCACCTGTCAGTGGTGTTAATGTTATGGCTGATTGGTGTAACAGTGTATGATGACGTGACCTGAACGATCAGATGACGTGACGTACCTGTGCGCTCTGCAGGCGTTGTACTGTAGTTCAGTTCTCCTCATTCAGGCCTTTAGACGCCCTCGCTGCTGTTTCTGGGGCACAGAGATAGAGCACTTCAAAGATTTCTACACTGGAGCTGCAGCGATTAACATTTCATCATTTGGCAGAGTCAACAAAGAGAAGCAGGCTAACACGTCTGACAAATCCGATCAGCGATTGGAAGAGTCCCACAGACAGCACTGGTTTTTTCTCTCTCTCTCTCTCTCTCTCTCTCTCTCTCTCTCTCTCTCTATCTCTCTCTCTCTCTCTCTCTTTCTTAAGTCTCTCTCTCCAGTCCTCATCTTTCTGTGTAGTCTCTCTATCTCCCTTTATTCTGTCTCTCACTCTCCATCTTCCCAAGTTGAAACATGGGAAATGTGGGACAGTTCAGATCAGCTCCTTCTCTCTATCTTCTCTGCTGCTGCTCTCAAACTCTGGAAAACCCTTCCACTGAATATTAGGGCATCACACAGTATTGCAACGTTCAAATATCGGCTAAAAACCCATTTTTACTCATTTGCATCTGGAAGTGAGTGAGTGATTATCTGTAACTGTGAACACAGCACAGCACACCTCTGCATTTAACCCAGCCGTGTAAGAGCAGTGGGTAGAGCATGGTGACGGTAGCCTGCTCATGGTGCTTTAGTGGTACTTGTACCAGTCTGGCATTTGAACCAGCGACCTTCAGGTCACAGGGGCAACTCTCTAACCCACACACCACCACTACCCTCCCTCAACCCCATGCAAGATGAAAGACAATGGGTGATCGAGACTTTTCCCCCTGTGGCCCTAGGTTACGGAACACTCTGCCCGGTTATATTCATCAGACACAATCACACTCCTAAAGCATTGTTATTCAATACTGCTTAAGCCTTTATTATTTTATTACTTTCTCTATTTATTTCATCTGTTTTACTCACTTTTTCTGTTTGTTTGCTTAATTGTGTGTTTGATTCTATAATAACGTTCATATTTTGCTTTCTGTTTCGACTCTACGCACTTTGGGAGGCTTAAAAAGTGTTTTTTTTTCAATAAAATGCATTATTTTTATTATTATTATTGTTGTTATTATTATTTTAACAATATCTATTTTAATAACCAACTTTGATTTTATGTTACGTGCTGTTTTATTTTATTACACTTATATTTAATTTAGTTTATTGTCGCTCAGCTTTTTAATGCAACTCATAAATACATAAACAATAAAACCAAAAAACCTGACCTGACTTGACAGTAGTGAAAGATGTGAGATGTGATTAAAATCTGATTTGTGATTTGAAAATAACCAAACTATTCTTGCTCTGACACTTCAAACATGGAAGGCTTGGGACGGCTGTGTGAATTATGCGCACTCAGCAGGCAATTAAACTGGCATTTATAACAGCAGCCCACACTCCCACCCACACACACTCACACACAAACACACTCCCTGTTTCTGCCTCCACAGACATCTTCATTACTTGGCACAAAAGAAGGCTTTTTCTTTTCACTCCCCTTCGCAGAGACAGTCACGTACATTTTGGGCCATCTCAATTTAAATGTTAAAAAAAAACTATTAATATGTTACTCTGTCAAATTGGTTTCAATTTTACTTTGCCATTAGAAGAAAAAATGAGTGTAAAAGCACATGTGCTTAGACAGCCGTGTTGAGCAGTCTGACCATTCTCCACAAGGGGGAGCTATTAGCGATCAAATCACTTTTGTGAGCATCAGTGAAAGGGAGAAAACCCACACCAGCAGGATCTCATGAATACATTTATCTTTGTAGTTGCAGATTCATTTAATGTATAATTAAAGACTAGCTGTATATACATATATATAAATATATATACGCACACAAACATGATACAAATAAATATATATACATATAGCCCATTTCTGGTAGAGTTGGGACATTTTGTAAAATCCATTATAAACAAAAATCTGTGTTTTGTAAATTCTCTTGAACCTTTTATAACTCACAGTAGTACAAATAAATGCCTTTAAATTATGTGGCTGCCCAGTTTGATGGAGTTTTGTAAATATAAAGCAATTTAAAATTAGATGAATATAAAATGACCGAAAAAACTGTGGCAAAATGAAAAGTTAATGGAATATTTACACCATTTTGAGACATTCCACAACAAGCAGGTGAGTTGGGAACATGTGAGGGTATCATGACTGGTTATAAACCCAAGGCTCAAAAGAATGGGACAACAGTGAGTATAGACTATGGATCAGCGGACGTCTTATATCATGTAAGAATGGCCAAAAATTCTGCTTGCTAAACTGCAACAGTTAGTATCCTCAGTTCCCAAATGATTAAAAAGTTACTGTAAGGAATGGCGACGTAACAGAGTGGTTAACACAGCTCTGTCCCAATTTTTTTGAGTGCCTTGCAGGCAGGAAAATATGTAAAGTGGTACTGGGCTTTCTAGGTAGGTGTGCAAATAGCATGCTTGTGGTAGACACATGCAAGGCAGTGATTGATGAATGTGTCTTATTTTTTGTTAAATATACAGTATGTCTCTTGATTTTTTTTCTGAAGCTAAAATTGCAATATAATTTGTATATAACTTGTAATAAATTAGATTAGATTAGATTAGATATGATTAGACTTGACTAGATTAGATTAGATTAGACTTAACTTTATTTTCATTAGACATGTACAAATACTTTGACTAGATAATATTAGATTAGACTAGTCTAGATTACATTAACTAGACTTGATTAGATTAGATGTTGTCAGTTGGCTGGATGAATATATGCAAATGAGTTGGGTTTTTGTGACATCATGAAAACAGCAAATTCAAAACAGGCTGTTTTTGCGGATTAGTTTCCATATATATTGACACATACGAAAAAAAGAGAACACACAACACCTGTTTAAAATGCCTCACTCCTAACTGAGCATTAAGATCAGCAAGTACTGTGTTACTATAGGTTCCTAAAATCAACAGAGCTTTCTTTCTTCAAATACATTATTTTCTTTTATTATTTCTATTGTTTTAACTTTTTTCTGTTTCTTTTGTTTTTTTTATCTTTCAAATAGTATCAAATTCTGACTAATTTACATACATTTTCTTCATTTTTTAAGATGGCTTTTTTTCATAAACTGCTACTCTTACTCGTTTTATTTCTGTTCCTTTTGTTTTATCTATTGTAGCAATATGTAAAGTACTTTATTATAATTCTGTTTATTATTATAATTTATGATTGTTTATATATTTATTTATTATTTTTAAAATTATATTATATAATATTATATTATATTATATTATATTACATTATATATGGGTATGATGGAGCGGTACATTGTGGAACAATGTTGATGTATTATTTTAAGCTCTTCACTTTCAAAAAAGCAGGACATTTGGGTTTTCCATGATATGGGCTCTTTTCATACAGTGGATGAAAGGTTTTCTGTCACTTTTACAGTTTAGAACCCGAAATACACATTCAGAAACATGCAAGTACACTATCACAGCAATAAAAGCTCAATAAAAGTACACAAACTGATTATAAGACGGAAGATAATGAGTGGAATACACACAGCTGACCGTGGAGTCCTACCTCAAACAAGGTGATGGGATCCTGAGCTCAGAAGCCAAGAGGTCATAGGTTCAAATCCAGCTGCTCACCTGCTGAACACAGGCTTTGACAAAGGCCCATTGGGAGCATCCGTCCACCTGTGAGAAATGACAGAACACTGAGATCACACCTCGGCCATGAGGCAGCAGATGTGCAGGGTGATGTGCATGTACGCGTGCATCACAGCTGCAAATTCTTCAACCAAAAAATGCCAAAATTACACGTAGGTATCTGTACCGTCTGCCCCCTATCCTCGCGAGTGGTCCAGCTGCATCAAGCCACCCACCCCTGTTCTCAAGCACGCTAGCCCAGTGATGCGCCGAAGCTCCGCCTCTGGCTCGCCAACTGATCGCCGCGGCGGCCAATCGGCGACGCGCAGGGGGCGGGAGTTCCTGCGTGCGCCAGCAAATCCGATCCAGCGGCCGGACAGATGGAGGTGCGGTGTGTTTCCTAATCCTTGCGGCCAAAATGGGAATTTGAGGCACTTTTTTGAGCGGACGGTGGTGCGTATAGGCGTTTATGCTCCTCATGCTGTAACGATACGTGATTGTATGACTCCGGGCGTGATTATTCGCTCGTTTCTGATCATACTTCGATGATGAAGTGATACGAACTAGAGGATTTTTTAAAAAATCGGGCGGTGCGGAATATTCCTGCGTGGTGGCGGCATGACTGCATTGTTTACGTGGCTCCTTACTCGGTGCCATTGCATGATCAAGGGCATGCAATGCACGACGCGTGCAACCTCTTTTCGGGCATTTTGGGGGCTTAAACGTGTTTAAAAGGCACGAATAGTGAATATATGTGGCTCGCAGAAGCAACACCGGGCTATATTTCACTGTAAACAGCAGTTTAAATGGCTATAGTGGCACGTAGTCACGTGAGACTGGCTTTAAAAAAAAATCATCTGCCCTAGTAGACCCCATAGGACCCCCCACCCATACCCATACCCCTACCCCTACCTACATAGTTCTCACCAGCTTTGACTTTGTCCTGCCCAATGTCACATGGAAGTAAGGCCTATTTGTAGCTGTGTGATGAGGTTTCTTACCTCCCTCGACAATATTCAGATCAGACTGAGCCTGTTGCGCTACGTTTGAACCCATTTTTCATGAAACTACACGTGTCTCAATGTATTTCAGGTGCTTTGCTGAGAAAACGGGCCCTGCTGCAGGTGCACCAGGTGCGTGTGCTGGAACCATAGGAACCCCCGAGCGCCATCCGATCATCTGTGTGTCCGCCACAGAGTCCTGATTGAATCATCCCAGCCTGCTCAGGGGGCTCAGCTGGGATGGGTCTTGGCAGAAGGTCGCCGGCTGTCAGCGCTCACTGAATGCTCCTATCTCCTGCCAGTTCCGTTGCAGTTCCCCTTGCAGAAGTCCAGCGCCGAAGCTTTACACCAGGCTTCCAGGCTTCTTGGCAGCTGATTGTCCTTTTTGGCAGCTCTCCTGGATATTTTTTTTATTCCTCTTTTTCTTGATATCCTCACAAGCCAAAGGCAATGGGGGCCACAGGATATGGGTATTACCGCGCTGTCATTTTCGCCTCTATGTTTTTGGGCTACCTGCTGTACTACTTCAACAGGAAAACGTTTTCCTTTCTGATGCCGTCGGTCATGGAGGAGGTGGTGCTGGATAAAGAAGACCTTGGTAAGTGACTGGCACGATAATGGCCCATCAATTTAGCCATTATTAGTTATTGCAGTGATTTTTTAAAAATCATAATTATTTTGTTTTATTTGCAAACCAAAAAGCCATCAGAGCAAGATAAAACTGACCCACTTGTCTACTTTTGGGGAATGAGTTTTATGTGGTATGTAAGCTTGGCCAAATTGTGCCAAATTGGCTGCTTTTTTTAATTCATAGTTTTATGATGTCACAATACCTGAAGCATTTACGTTTTCCTGTTTATTCCTCCTATAATTGTTTTGGCCCCACCCATTTAAGTTGAAGTTATAAGCAGTGTTTCAGGCCAGACTGCTTTTTGCATGTGCCGCAATAAGATTCAATACGATAATATTTATCAATATTATGTCAATGTATCACAACAAGCTTCTCTGAGCATATTGTGTAAAACATCTGCACTGACTTCCAGCTGTTTTATTGGATTTCATGCAGCCCAGTGTGTTAAATGCTAAATAAAATTATTTATACATTGTAAATGTAGCACTACTGACTCCCTTGTGTCTGTTCCAACTTGTCAGATGCCAAAAAAAGATATTGTGTATTGGGAATTGTTCTTGAAGTGTTGTGATGGTGATATATTTTCTATATTGAAAAACATCGCAATCGCAATATGTAGCCATATAATCGTAATACTGATATTTTGTCCATATCATGCAGCCCAATTTTCACCATATTGCCCACCTCCAGCCACAATACACAGCAGCCTATAAGAACAGAAGTAATTTGCATGTCTTAAAGGCACAGTAACAAAAACATGTTTACTTATAAAGAATAAAAAGAAATTGGAAAATGTTCAAGTAAAAGTGCAGTTTGACCATTTTTAGTACATAAAATCACATATAAGTCAATATAAGTTGGGCCTCGATGGGAAAATTGTATGATATGGGCCCTTTAAATGTTTAATTGAAACTAATACATACATATGTGTCCAAAAAGAAATAATTTTGCCTGCAATGAAAAGACAGTTACATCATGTGTACAGGACTTGTTGCCAGGGGCACAAACCTGCCAACATATGATTTATTGCACCAAAGTCAATAATAGCCGATATCTAAATTTAGCCAAAAGTACATTTAACATCATATGAGTATGTTTCATTAAATAAATAATCATAATCATGAGTAACTGAGCAACCCCAACAATATTTACACACGCTGCATGAGTGTAGCTGCGCTCCTTGTCCCTCAAGTTTGGTTAGGAATTCTGCAAGGACTTGCCCTTCATATCTGTTGTTTAAAGGCCAAGGCTGCCCTGGGGCTGATGGGAAAGCACACAGTTTGTGTACTATGTGTTGCAGTGGGTGTGTTGTTACAAAAGCCTGTGTTGTTGAAGCCCTGAACAGTTGCCAAGCAGTAGCAGTGATTGCTATTTGTAACTTGCTATTTGTCACGACCCCTGATCTTCCCCCTCTGTGCCTGTGGCTGCTGCTGTTTTGGGTGCTCTTCGTCCTCCCTGCCTGAAGGTGGCACTGATTATGCTGTTTGGTGCTTTATGAGCATGCTGGGTTTCAGGTGGTGGCTGGTGATTGGACGCAAAAGCCGCAAAACAGCTTACTTTGAATTAGTCGTGGTCGTGATGCCGCTACATAAACACATTTACATTGGACCACCCTGCAACAGTTAAGCTCCGCCCATTCAGACTGAAGCGATAGAAGGTGTTGTTCCTGCAAACAATCTGTAGCATAAAAAATGTAGGGAAATGATCAAATGTTGCTGGCTGGAAGAAGCAAGTAGATCATCGCGGACTTCCAAAGGATCCACACATTCAAAATGAGCGTGAAGGGTATTTTTGCCACGTCCTGGAGGATTTTGGTCTAAACCTGTTAATAATGTTTTGTACATCTTCTCTTGTACATCTGGACTGTTTTTTCAACATGGCAGCCAATCAGAACAGAGGTCATTTACATGTATCAGCATGTACAGGCTCTTTCTAAAGCCCAGGTATCGGATCGGTACTCTGTATCGGCCCAAACCCAAACCACAAGTATCTGATATAACGTCCCTGTTTTGTTAGTAAAACCAATCACAGGTTTTTGTCTTTACTGTAAAAAGTTTTCCTAAAAAAACATTCCTCTTTGTCTGCCGCAGGCTTGATCACCAGCAGCCAGACGCTGGCTTACGCCATAAGTAAGTTTGTCAGTGGCGTTCTATCTGACCAACTCAGTGCCCGATGGCTCTTCTCCTCCGGCCTCTTTATTGTGGGGGGTATAAACATACTCTTCTCCTGGTCATCCACGGTGATGGTCTTCACCGGACTCTGGTTCATGAATGGCCTCGGTCAAGGATTTGGCTGGCCGCCATGTGGCAAAGTCCTACGAAAGGTAAATCTTCCTTATTCTAGTGCAGAAGAATTTATAGATGGTTAAGAGGTTTCAAGTTCTCAGAGTTCTCTTCTAAACATGTTAGACTGTCCTATGGTGCTATTAAGGTAGTGGCAGGACGAAAAGACACAGCAGAGCAGCACCAAACTCGGAGGAAGCACATGCTGGCCTTCACCGTCCCAGTGTGGGCGGTGTTGTGCGATGGGGGAGTCCTAGCTAACGGGTGGAACTGGACATGAGTAAATTGGACAGTAAATCTGGGAAAAAAATGAAAAAAGATCAAAGAAACCCCCCTAAAAAAGACACCTAACGCACTGACAAATGTCAGCTAAAACTGAGGTAGGCCATCACTATTGACTAATTACCTTAAAAATGTTCATTATTCTTAAAGGAACAGATCAGCCAACAACTGAAATTTGCACCATTTTCCACTGACTCCAGATGTTTAACCAAGACACGTTTGGTGTCAAAAATGTCCTACTTTAGTTTAGAACTGGGGCAACAGGGCAAACATTCCTGAACTTCAGAGATCAATAGTCACACAAGTCGTTTCCTTAAATCCCCCCAAAAAACTCAAACCTGCTCAAACCTGATCCTGCTCTTCCTTAAAGTGGAGCAGACTGAACAAAACTGAACAAAACTTTGTTGTGTAGCCAAATGCTGCAGTTTTTTGTGACAATGATTGTGATCTAAAATCTAATATAAGTCACACCACTCCCTAAACCACAAGCACAAGTCTGTGCCACCTTCATAAAGAGCAGTTTGAGTGAGTGAGAGAAAGTTGGGGGGATTTTTTAAATATATTTGGGTGACTATTGACTTTAAGTGTTTCTAAGCTACGTTAGTCTCATGGCTCCAACTAGAGAAGCAAAACGTATCTGTGCGAATCAGCTAAAATAATGAAAATCGATTTAATTTTTCTTATTACCTTTAATAAGCTTTCTAATAACAAACCCTTTATTGCCTTTCAGAGATGACATAATATGTAAAAGTATATACAGACTATGTATTACACAGACTATAAAACCACAGTATTGTCAGAAATGCAGATGAATGGGTGTGTCCATCAGGCATATCGTTATGCAAAGTGACACCTAATCACTGCCCACTGTTTGAGAAGGTTTATTCTGTTATTGGGTAATCGAAGCTTAAAAGAGACGCCATTACCCCCCCCACCCCCCCCACCCCAACCAGCTCACAGCCCACTGAGAGACCTTTTTACATACCTCAGCCCTGTCCTTGATCCTTTGCCATTAAAGCGAGCTGGTGTGCACCTGTCATTCAGAGTCTGGCACAGTGACAGGCACAGTCAGCAGCATTGCTTTAGTCATTTCCCTTGTGGCCATCTGGCCCTGAACTAAAGATACACATTACACTCTTGGTACGCAGTGCATACTTTAATTTACAATATTATTGTTATAATACTCTTCCGTTTCAAAGGGAAAGCAGGTTTGTATTAGGATATGCAAATAAACCATTAAACATAATCTTTTTGGCCACACAGTCCTGAGAAAACTTCATCCTGACCACCATCAACTATAAACTATAACTCTTTAGGATGATACAAAATAGAATAGAATTTTTTTTTTTAAATAGGACATTTTTAATTTAAAATTCGAATTTTAAATTAAAAATGTCTGTGGAAATTTTAACACCGATAATCGCGTTATTAACAACCAAATTTCTGGAAAAACAAATACTAATCTGGTTTAAAAAAATTAAATAAAAAAAAACACTTTTATACTGTAAAATAATGATTAAATAGTGTCAATTTGTGAGATGGTGATTACATCAAAAGCGATATCGTCGGTATCATGATATCACACATTCTTATCATGGGCACGAGTTTTTGTTTGTATGTTAATTTTCTTTAAAACATTAAATTCATTAATTAAAATTAAAAACTTATTTTTCATTCTTGTCCTATTCCGCCTATAAGAGTCAAGTGTGTCAGAAGCTGCCGTTTACACAGAGGGAGAATAAATAGGCAGTGCACACTGAGAGGGTTTGTTACAGAGAGTGGTATTCAAACAGAATAACATTCTGAGGCCCCGAACAGTCCCACACACAGCGGAGAAATGTGGCACCAGACAGCAAGATATCTCCTCCTACAATAGAGACCTTGACGCTAAGAGGGGTTCTCGGACCGAACCCTGAAGAACTGGCCAAGTGTCCTTTGTTGATCATTATCATTTTGATGAATCAAATTTACATGTGGTGGTTACATCAATCAGCCATAAGATTAGCACCACCTGCCTAATAGTGAGTAGGTCCCTCCCGCTGCTGAAACAGCTGTGACTGTGGTGCACTGTGTGTTCTGACCCCTTTCTATCAGAGTCAGCATCACTTTCTACACCACAGTAGCTCTTCTGTGAGATCGGACCAGATGGGCTAGCCTTTTAGTCCCCAAATGCATCATTGAGCTGTGGGTGCCCATGACCCTGTCGTCGATTCACCAGTTGTCCTTCCTTGGATCACTAACTACTGTACGCCTGGAACACTCCACAAGACCTGCCGTTCTGGAGATGCTCTGACTCAGTTGCCTAGTCATCACAATAAGACCCTTGTCAAAGGGGCTGAGATCCTTACGTTTAGAAAAGAACATTCCCTTAGAACGGGATGTTCTGACCCAAAATACTCTTTATATATTATACGGGCAGTGGAGGCCTAGTGGTTAGGACATTGCCCCTGGGACCTGAAGGTCGCAGGTTCAAGTCCCAGCCTGGACACTTCTGAGGTTCCCTTCAGCAAGGTACCGTCTTGCCACACTGATCCCCTGGTGCTGTTGATAGCTGCCCGCTGCTCCTCGTGTGTACGGTGTGATGGGTTAAATGCACATATATATATATATATATATATATATATATATAGTCACAGTGCTGTATCTCAGCCAGAGAAATTTGACAGAAAAGTCAATGTTCTCTCATTACAGCCCCCGGCATTGCATTGTGCAAATGTAGCATACAACCATTGGTAGATCCCCTTGGTAATGTCATACAGTTATGTATCACTTATGTAGAGTCTGGCTCCAGCATTAGCTAGCATCAATAAACAACCAGGAATAAAAACAATTGGTCATCCCAAATTGGAAGTAGTCTTTCAAAAGTTCCGCATACCTTCCAGGTTCCTCACACCTTCATCATATGGTTTTCCTTTCAAGCTGAAAATCTCACTCCCCACCATTGAGACCATCATCACGGCCCACCTGTACACTAGGAGCTGCTGATCATCCACTCAGTCTGATCTACCATCACTGAGGTTTTTCGTCCGGCTTGCACTTTCCACCAGATCATCTGTCATTGGGGCCTCCTGCTCATCTGTCTTCAGATTAGTTCGACCACCGTGGTCCATCTCCATGGTGCTACTCATCTGCTATTTATGGTGAAGCAGAGGAGGATGGGTTCCCCTTTTGGGTCTTGGTCAAGGGGTCAAGACCCCTGTAACACTCCTTTGTGACAATGTCAGTTATAAAAAGGACTTTAGAAATAAAATTGAAATTGTTATGACACCAGTGTTGGAGTTGACATGTTTAAACCAGATGTGGCGATGAAAACCTTTTTATTGTGGTTTTTCAAAGTTAAGATTATTTTTTTCATCTTCTGTAAAATTACTATGTTGAAGGTTTCTCAAGACAGCAACAGGTATTGTGTAATTGCAGTGACACCTTGCCAAACACTCACCTCTTTCCTCTCTTCAGTGGTTTGAGCCATCTCAGTTTGGAACCTGGTGGGCGGTTCTTTCCTGCAGTATGAACCTGGCGGGCAGCCTTGGACCCATCATTACCACCATACTGGCTGAGTACTACAGCTGGAGGACCATCATCTCCGTGTCCGGGGTGATCTGCATGGGTTTCGCTTTCGTCTGCATGCTACTGGTCAAGAACGAGCCCAGAGACGTTGGCCTGCCCAGCATACAGACTGGCAGCAAGACGGGCAAAGGCAACAAAGGCAGTAAGGCTTGGCTATAATGGGATTATACTGCTGGGCATATTTATGTTTGCACAATTATTAATTCGCCCTAAGTGGCCACTTTATTAGAAACACCTACCTTTCACGGGCCACTTTATTATAACCCCAAATCAAAAAAGGTGGGGATGGTATGGAAAACACAAATAAAAAAAAGGAAGTAGTGATTTCTACATTTACTTTGACTTGTATTTCACGGCAGACAATATGAACACAGAATATTTCATGTTTCGTCTGATCAATTTGTTAATATACATCCTTTCCTGTCGTTCAGACCTGCAACACATTCCAAAAAAAGTTGGGACAGGAGCAATTTAGGGCAGTAATGAGG
>JBBPDA010060282.1:5269-28879 GCA_037974385.1 Arnoldichthys spilopterus | reverse complement strand
AAATATTAATATTTCTTAATAAAGAATAATGGAAAGGTTTGTAATGAGAATTTTTTCACATGACCATATGGATTAAGTATAGTCTAAATTCAGGCCATCAGACAAGGGCAAGATAGTTGCTACTACTGTTTTTAGCTGCAAGACATTTTTTTGTATAAACCTCTGACATCAAGTATTTTTTGGCCGATGAACTTGGTAGATTGTTAACCACATTATTCCTATAGTACTGCAACTTTAACAGTATTTAAGAGGGCTCCACAAACCTCTCCATGTGAAGGCTTAAAATAGTGCACAGAGTTAACAACGCTGCCCTTTTGTACCCTTAACACTTACAGCCATGCCAAGTAGGCTGACCTGCCGCAGCTCACGGCTGACCCTCACACGGGATTAGAGGAATGTGATGATGGCGTATTAACATCACTACTATGTGAATAGTGAAATGGGTTAATGCAGTTTGGCAGACTTCAGGATGAAAGAGGCTTCTGACACCCAGCACTTCTCTGCTAGCAAGAGCTAAGGCAGGTGGGTTGCAGTGATACAGCAGCAGCAGCAGCACCGGTCTGATCACAGTGTAGTCATGGTCTTTTAGACTCGATAGCCAACTTTCACCACTGTTTTGTGTTATCACTCAAAATACAATAAATACAATACAAACAAAAAGCATAATCTTGGACTATTTTCTGGAGCCCAGGCTCACAGAAGGATGCTGGTCCTGTGTGTAAAATCAAATGTACAGTAGCAAAGCAGATGCAACTCACTGAGTGGTCTGATGGCCTGCACAGTGCCCACTGAGGTGCCCACGGACGCGTCCTCCTGAATGAAGAAACTGTAATGTGATTTCTGGAAGAGCGCAGGGGCTTGGTCAGTGTGCAGGACATTAATGAGTATGTCGGCAGTCCGGAGCGCAGACACACCCTGACCGTCATGAGCAGAAACCGTCAGCCTTACACTGCTGCTGCCCAGCGCAGAGAGTGGAGACAACAGAGAGACAGCACCTGCACAAAAGATTTATATTTTAAAAACTGGCTAAAAATCAGATGTACACTTCTCTACTGAGGTTCACATTTTTAGTTTAGTCACTAGGGCTACGAGGCTAATGTAGCTTACAAATAATGTAACCCTCCTGCCCATCAATTAGCACAAGGCCTAAATAATCTAAAATAATTTTAGCTAAGCTAACATACTTCAGTCTATGTTTATAGATAAACGTGAGTTGTACCGTGTCAGAAATAACATAAGCGAGTCTATTAAAGAGTACTGAAGACCACAAGGTTTGTGTGATGATTTAGGCCCCATGCTAATTGGTGGGGAATAATTATTAGTCATGTGTTAGCTACATTAGCCTCAAAGCTAAACTAAAGAAGTTTCTTAGGATGATCAACTACATTTGGAGTTATCATCTGTCAAACCATTATAAAATTAATTAATTACTTGTCATATGGATACAAATGCATAATATCAGTAACAAGATGCATGATATGTACAAATTATGAATTTAAAAATAAACTATGTGTACTATTCTGTATAAATTAGAAATGGGGAGTTGTGGTAACTCTACAATTCCTAATATTAACATGTCTTAGTCTCTCAAGACCTGTTTTCTCAGTCTTGACACTCTTGCAAGAATGGAGAATTAACATAAAGGTCTGTGCTGCGCAGTGACTGGGCAGCTCCGGTGCTCAGTGGTGGGCTTTAGTCCCCACGCTGACAGATGGTGTGGACCCTGCTAATTTTTCTTACCTAAGTTCACCTTAAAATCTGAGCGAGTGGGCCCCGCACTGATTTAAGAGCCTCATGGGACGTAGGTTGCTAGCATGTTAGCTCTGGAATTGTACAGATGGTCAGCTTATCAGTAGACATGAATAAGGCTTAGTATAGTGCTGCTGGGGTCTATGGAGACGAATACGCATTTATAAAATGCTTACGCCTGTATTGAAATAAAGTCCTTTAACATGAAAGACATTTGATTAAGCCTTTTACGAGGCATTTAAATGCCAGAGGTCTTGTTAAAAACACCATAATCAGTTATGCACTTTTTAGCTTTAGTACAAATGTACTAATAAATTTCTAATGGTGTGATTAACTCTGCAGTTCTGTTACTGTGTAACAATGCATCAACATATCATGATATCACAATGCAAAAATGTGATCATACACATGTTGGAGAATAAGAATTCTTTATAATCAACCAGCACCCTCCCCCCTAACTTCCAGCTCTAGTCTCATTAGTGAATTAAAAAGTACAGTTACACTCTTACAGTCTGCAGGGAAATACTGGTGAAATGGTTTGAAAGCAGCTTGTTTTTGTAAATGGAAATAATGTAAAATCAGTAAGATCAGTCTTACTTTGCTGAATATATTGTGTATAGAACCGTGAACCCTGAATCATCTGTCAGTTTATTGTATCATTACATCTCCCTAATTTCTTGGAAATTATGTTACAAATAGAACAAATGTCCACAAACTTAGGTTAAGGCCCTCAATACAATGCTATTTACTACATAAAACATTTCATCCTGCGAATATTTACATAAATATTTAAACACTGTTTTTTAAATATATATTATGGGACGGTTATGCATGTGTCATGACATTATTGTGTAGGGAGCCTGCAGAAACATTATTGCAACATTGCAGCTTGGTCTCAGATGCACTTCAGTTATGTTAATGTCCATAAGATCTGTGAGGGTTTCTGGGGACAGAATCAGGGTTTTGCCTGGACTTAATACAGCTGAAGGGCAATATGTTCAGTTGTTCCTCAGGGTCTTTCTCACTATTATTATTTTATTACTAATATCACTTTAATCATTACTGTTTAATATAATTTTTTTTTCTTTCCCTTGCAGGTGTTTTTTTTCCTATTCCTGCGCAAGAGCATATAACTCCAGAACTATCCTCACTACCATCTGCTGACCAGTTCCAGGCCATGTAACAACTTACACTGCCCAATAATGCATTTAATACAATAAGCAGACCTTCAGTCTTCATTATCATTCTTATATCAAAATCACAACACAGAAGAGTACAATTTTCAAATCACTTGGTCTGTAATCTTAATGATATCCTATATAAACCAGCATTAACATAGGATATAATTGATACGATTAATATTAATAATGAAATCTAATAATGCAGAGCTTGTAAAATTTTGGCACCTTACTTTTAGTACTCAAGCCTCAAGTCTGAACAATTACAGTTAAACTGAAATACTGGTAAAAAAAAAAAAATCCCAATTAAATATTTCCCCCAAAATAGTTCAGCCCTATGAATGAGTTACCATATTAAAGGCTAGCCAGATTTATTTAGTAGGGATGCAATATTTCACTTCACAATCTTACTGAGAGTATCAGTGCCCTAAACATTTGATAAGCAGGTTAAAATTAAATGAACAATAATAAAAATTAAACATGAAAGGCCAGTGAATCTTTAACCCTGTAAACCTCTTGTGGACATCATCCAGTAAATAAGCCATTAATAACACACAGATGGGCAGTGCTGAATGTCACTCTGTCTAGTAAGGCTTTAGGGAAGAGTCCTCATCCACCCCCTTTTCACCGCCACCCCCCCAGTAGGCGATAAGAGCAGGGATTACTGGGAGCCCACTGCAAAAGGCTTACAGAGTGAAAGAGCTCACTGACTCTTATAGGCCACCGTAGACACCATGCATTTGTACATTTAGGTTAAAGCTCTTACCCAACTTGGCTTACTGTGGAAGCTTTTTTTAGGCAAAAGTAGGTATTTTAGCACAGTCAGAAGTTTGTATGCACTGGTTGCCACTGAAAAAACTCAAAGTTTATATAAAGACACTGACTCTGACCACCTTACCTGTTGTTTGGTCCACTAAGAAAAGAGAGGAGGAATCTCCAGGCAAAAGCTCATATGTGATTTGTCCATAGTGTCCGGCATCCCGGTCAGTGGCTACAACAGTAAGTATCTCCACTCCAGGCTGAGCATGGCTGCTTATGCTAGTGACATATTTCTCAGGATTAAACACTGGAGCGTTATCATTCACATCCTCCACATCGATGTGCAGGTACGCCTGAGACCACAGACCTCCCTGAGGAGGACAGAGGATAAAAGAGGATAATGAAAATCTAGACACCACAGAGTTTCCATATATCAGTACAAAATAAACTCAAAGGCAAAAGAGTTTTTCTGTTACAACAGGAGACCATAGAGCACTGGACAGTAATGAAGGAAGAATTTCCTTTACAGTGTAACTGTTTTTTCTATTATGCACATGACAATAAACTCTTAAATCTTAAATCTTAAACCTTAAATCTTGAACCTAACATTGTGTAGTTCCCCTTATGCAGCAGAAACAGCTTAGCGTCCACTTTTTAAAGCACATTAGCTCTTCTGTGGGATCAGACCACAACTCCTCATTCACTCACCTGATCTTCTGCTTTTACCAAGAGGTCAATGGCCCTCAGGCCTGCATCACGATCAATGTCCTTAGACACGCAGATGTCTCCAGTAACAGGGTTGATGTGGAAGAGAGGGTGTGAGTCTTCACTGCTGTACCCGTCAGAAAACGAGTAGCGCACCATTCCAAACTCACTACCATCAGCGTCCTCAGCTCTGACCTAGGCACAACAAACCACCTGACACATCAAACATTCCTACAATTTTAAAGCAGGACAAAATTTATAATGGCTTTTGTAGATTTTTCATTTTTTTAGGGAAGAACTGCTGTAGGCCAAACAGGAATATATAGCTGTTGATATCTGCCCACTGCCCACGTTTGCTCGTGTGATGGGTTACATTTTATTTATGCAGAGGTCACATTTTATTGTGGTGCTTAAGTGTCTTCACAATGACAAATAATTACTTTCACTTCAAAAGGTTTTTTTTGTGACATCACAAAAACAGCAAATAAAAAACAGGTTGTTCCTGGCCAGAAAGGGCTGGGGGTGTACTGTACATTTTTAAACTTTACCAGTGTTTATGCACTAAATTAAACTCTAAGTCAAACAATAAGAAGAATTTAAATAATATGAGCCCTGTTTGGTACAGGATATTTGAGATAAACTGACAACTAACATTAAAAGTCCATCATAAAACAAGTCTTATTGACAGGATAGACGTACAAAAGATGACCATATCACAGAGCTGCAACCAATAAGTATTTATATAATGGATTAATTCATAACTTCTTTTTGTATTAATTGAGCCATCATGTCTCTTTAGGCCCACTCATTTTACCCCATCACACAAAAGAAGCCATATCACCCCTTACACTTACTGTATGTAGCATTTCACAGTCTGTAAAAATGACTGTGTATATCAAATAAACATTAAAGAGCATTATAGAGCACCATTTTGCCCCTTACACTTTCTGTAGTCAATTACAGCCTGTCAGAATGACTGTGAAGATCATATGACATTATAGAGCATTATAGAGCACCATATCGCCCCCTACACTTCCTGTGTGTATTACAGTCTGTCAGAATGACTGTGTGGCTCATATGAATATTATAGAGCATTATAGAGCACCTTATCGACCCTCTACACTTTCCACTGTGTATTACAGTCTGTCAGTGTGAGAATCATATGTGAATTACTGAATGCTTTTGTTTTTAAGTTGCCTTTTATTTTTTATTTATTTATTTTTATTTATTATCAACATAGTTTTTGTGTCTTTTTAGTTCTACCATACACCTTTAAGACATCAGGCCTTGGCCCATGCACAGTGTGGCCTAAATCTCTGGCTTGTGCTTATAACCCTTGATTTACCTTAATTCTGCCATTACACCCTCAGAGCCAAGGCGTCCATACAGACTCTCTCTCAATCCTATTACAACATTAGCCACGGTGTCAGCACAGTGGTGTCTGGCCATGGAAAGTGTGCCGGATGAAGCAGAACAAACAACAGGAAGCACAAAGCTTCACCATTTCACACCTCCATGCAACTCTGCTCTCAAAGGAGCCACTGCTAGCTAATCCACACTGGGACACAGCAGATAAACTGTTTTAATAGGAGGGAATTAGGAGTAATCTGGACACTTCACATGTGTTTATAAAGTGCTATGTGTTGTGCAAAAGGGTCTTAAGTCGCTAATGCTAACTGCAGAGCTACTTTTCCCCTTAACAGCTGGAGCAGCAAATGGCTAATATATATCAGGTTTTGACATTATTTCAAAATCAAAAAACACAAATTCTGTTGTTTGCAGGTAATAAAATGATGAAAAGTGCACTTCAGACCTTTTCAAACAGCACAACTGGCTTCAGATTCTGTGGGTGGCGCTCACCCTTCCCCATCATTCAGCATGGAGGTACAAAGAGGTGTCTTTACTCTTGGAGAACCATTCTTTTATGTAGTTCAGACAGTCCAGTTCTATTGTATTTGAGCTTGCAACCTCCCTGCTTTAAATGGGAGCAACAATTTCCAGTTTGAATCTGGGTTTAATAATATAAATGTCCTAATTACAGAATCTACTGCCTTTAACTTTTTAGTTACTAGTGGCACTGCAAACATTTCCAAGGGGTAGAGAATCCTTTGTAAAATATTTTAACAATGCTAACCCTACCCATCAAAGATCCCTACCCATCTATCTATATCACGCCTGATGCATTGTTAGGTAGGCATTTAATTTTCTTGACAAGATTATTCAGACGGTGAGATTTTTAGGCCCAGGAAGGTAATGTCTGAGGAGCTCCAGATGAAAGGTAAAAAGGGTGTAGGATTTACATGACCTATGCTTGATGACGCTATATTTGATTTACTATAATTAACTTTGTACTCAGAGAATGACACAAACATCATTAGTATTTCCATCAGTCTGGGTAATGAAGACCGTGGATTAGTGATAAATAGAATGCCTATGTCTTTCACCATAAAGCGAGAACACGTGTTGCTGCCTTAGTCCTCCCTGATCCCTGTAACCAGAGGTTTGATTTGTTTAATTGCAAATAGTTTTACTCTTATACTTTGACTTTTATTTCAAGTTGAAAGAATTAATGTAATCCATCAAAATTCAAATTATTTTATTTTATTCATTTTATTTTAAACCATTAAGGCCCCTGATTGGCCCAGGGGCTTTTAAATGTGCCATACTCTTAATTTTCCTCCTTTTCCATTATTATGTTTGTGTATCATAATTCATCATCATTCATTCATACAGCCTCCATTTATTTCTTACTAAAGAATGATATATGTAAAAGAGGTATTTTCTAAATGGTTATCCTGTATTGCAGCTCATTCCAAAGGCAGCACAGAGCACACCTTAGAACTTCAGTGTGAATGGGTTAAATGTAATGTGATGTAATAAACGTGATGTAAATGTGTGTTATAAACACTTATAAGCACTCCTCATAGATACCCCTTTAAGCAGTAATCTATAAACACAAAATTAACCAAAGTTTCTGCTGGTGATTGGTGAAATCTGATGGTTGTCTGACTTCAGGAGCTATAAATAGTAGTGCTTAAAGGCTCCGGAGGCTCTTAAGAAGACCACTCACTAATTCTAACATCTATAAGTGCAGCCCATGTCTGTACTTTGACCAGGAGTCACTTCCAGTTTATGCACTCAGTAAAAACATGACTCATGCGATCTAAACTCACTCCAATCCATCTATCTACAGTATGTGGCCGAAAGTATGTGGACAAAACTCCTAATTATTAAGCTCAGGTGTTTAAGCCACTCCATTATGACTTAACACAAATGCTGGAATTAAAACTGATCATACTGAAGAGTTCAGTGACATGGCACCATCACAGAATGCCACCTTTACCACAAGTCAGTTTGTACAATTGCAATAATGGGCTGAGGCTGTTTTTCAGTGTTTGGGCCCTTAGTTCCAGCAAAGGGTGCTACAGATTGGGAAACGCAGTAGTTTGGGGAAGGCCCTATCCTGTTCCAACTTTGTGTGCCTCTGCACACAAAGCAAGCTCCATAAAGGCATGGTTGAAGGAGTTTGGTGTGGAATTACTACAATGCACAGTGCCTTGACTTCAACACAACCAAACACCTTTGGGAAGAATTGGAACATCAATTTTGAGCCAGACTTCATCAAGCATCAATGCCCAACCACACAAAGAATCCATATTAATGCCCATGGTTTTGTTTATGTGACGTCCTCAAGTAGGTGTGATTGTTTCACTTTTGAGATTATAAAGGATATTTGTTCAATCAGGCTCACTTTATCAATTAATAAATGTGGAAAATATATCAATGGGTAATATAGTAGAAGCCGCATACAGTGAGAAATCAGTGTTACTGCTCCTTTGAACTATTCACACAGATAAAAGTGACATTTATCCATGGCAGCAGCAATATAGGAAAATAGGAAGACATGCATTAAGACTCTTTTCAGTCCTGGCTCCCCAATCGTGGAATGAACTTCCTCTTGTCATTAGAACCTATTAGTCCCTTGCTGTCCTCAAACAATGACTCAAAATGCAACCCTTCAAGGAGTTTCTAGGAAACTCCACCTTAAAACCAGCTCAAAGCTGAATTTCAGGTGGAAAGTGAAAAAATACAAAGATAAATATGACAAGCCACTCTGAAAGTGGCGTAAATCTCAAGGAAGTAAAATGCCCTTCAAAGTTGTAGTGCTGAGTTTATGGCTGTTGGTTTTTTCCTGTGTTCTCGGTGCACTGGTGTTTTATTGCTGCACTACAGAGGGCCTAATATTCCTGCACTCGGCTCTGATTGATCAAGGTCCTGCTGTAAAGATGCTATCACTGCAGGGTTTATAGGCAATGTGGGTGGGATAGAGTTTGGGTCAAGGTCTAAAATCATGATGGGAAATCCCATACTGCTCTATACGTGTGCCACATCACGCACAGACAGGACAGAGAGCATTAAGAGTGTAGAGTTACCTTATAACCATGTTCCAGTGAGTCTGAGATCACAGTGTTGCAGTCTGAGAGCTCAGTGTTGCAGTCTGAGAGCTTAGTAAATCTAAGAGCTCAGTGAGTCTGAGAGCTCACCAAGTCTGAACTCCATGTTGCAGTCTGAGAGTTCAGTATTGCCATCTGAGAGCTCAGTGAGTCTGAGAGCTAAATGAGTCTGAGAGCTCAGAGTTGCAGTCTGAGAGCTCACAGAGTCTGAAGTGTTGCAATCTAAGAGTTCAGTGATGCAGTCTAAGAGCTCAGTGAGTCTGAGAGCTCAGTGAGTATGAAATGCAGTGTTGCAGTCTAAGAGTTCAGTGATGCAGTCTGAAAGCTCAGTGAGTCTAAGAGCTCGGTGAGTATGAAATGCAGTGTTGCAGTTTAAGAGTTCAGTGATGCAGTCTGAGAGCTCAGGGAGTCTGAGAGCACAGTGTTGCAGTCTGAAAGCGCAGTGAGTTTGAGTACTCAGTGTTGCAGTCTGAGAATTCAGTATTGCCGTCTGAAAGTTCACTGATGCAGTCTGAAAGCTCAGTGAGTCTGAGAGCTCAGAGTTGCAGTCTGAGAGCTCAATGTTGCAATCTGAGAGGCCAGTGATGCAGTCTAGGAGCTCAGTAAGCATGAAAGTGCAGTGTTGCAGTCTGAGAGCTCAGTGAGTCTGAGAGCTCAGTGTTGCAGTCGGAGAGCTCAGTGAGTCTGAGAGCTCAGTGTTGCAGTCGGAGAATTCAGTGTTGCAGTCTGAGAATTCAGTGTGCAGTCTGAGAGCTCATTGAGTCTGAGAGCTGTGTTGCAGTCTGAAAGCACATGAGTCTAAGAGCTCAGTGTTGTAGTCTGAAAGCACAGTGAGTCTGAGAGCTCAGTGTTGCAGTCTGAAAGCACAGTGAGTCTGGGAGCTCAGTGTTGCAGTCTGAAAGCCCAGTGAGTCTGAGAGCTCAGTGAGTATGAGTCTACTTCAAATCCCATAATAACTAGGGGTGTAAATCATGAGTTCTGATCAGATTATTTTTTTATCAGTGATTCAGTACATTTTCCAATGATTCTACACATTTTCAATACCTTGTAATTTGCAGAGATTCAGCTGATTTGGTTCGATACTGGGGTCTGTAGTCAGTATGAAATATGATGGAATTTCTGGAAAATCTGCTACATTTCTATGATCTCACACATGCAAACATAATAATATGAACATTTTATTATTAAAGGTCAAATACAGCAGTGTAGTCACAAGCAAAAGCAACTTCTCAGGGTGGTGGTGACTGTATTTGTCCACCATGAGGGAGGGAATGGCAATCTCATTAGCCATTGGGAGACCAAAGACCTAGGTTAACTCCTGCTTAAAGCACGCTAAGGGGAAAATCTGCTTTATCGAACACGGTTTTATCATTCTCAGCATAAAAGACAGTGTGTGCTTTTTTTTTTATTATTATTTATCTCCAAATCAGTGAGTGTAATGAAAGTGGACACAATATAATTGTCAACAAAAACCCACAAAAGGCTGACCACCTTAAGTACTGGCTCAAGATGTTCCTGGTGACCTTTGCACCAAATACTGATCAGCTCATTTTCCACTGAGCTCCTGAATGTGTTTTTCTGTGTGGGGAGATTGTAAACAGCAGTCCTATAGGGCCTTAACACAACTACACAGGCACTTTAGGTACAGTTTGCCAGTTTTGAAAGAACACTGTTAACTGTGAACTGTTATAAGCCAGACGTCTGGTTTCTCTAAAAGTATTTTACAGAACGTTTTTCCATGAAATGGTGATGAAGACCCTGCCTGATGCCTGAGACATTGTTTTACCAGAGTTTGGAGAAGATTTTGGGCCTAAAACTAAACCCAATCA
Organism: Arnoldichthys spilopterus; assembly: GCA_037974385.1. Taxonomy (NCBI): domain Eukaryota; kingdom Metazoa; phylum Chordata; class Actinopteri; order Characiformes; family Lepidarchidae; genus Arnoldichthys; species Arnoldichthys spilopterus. Next base: position 18,205 of record JBBPDA010060282.1, on the reverse strand, counting down.
TGGTGGAGGGATACATGCAGGATGTTGTGAGGCAAAATAGTCCCCAAAGTGATTTAGTTCAGATTCACTATTTTACATTAACATTCCACGGAAACACTCAGAGACACGGGGAGCTTCACTGAGGGTTTGGAGATGTGACATCTGGTTCCATTCACCACCACTGTAAAGAAAACCCAGTCTGAACCATTTTACAACAAAACCCACTCTGCATGAGTCTGTTTATCTGAAACACTGAATTTTGGAGCTAGGAAACAAGCCATGTGTAGCAGGGTGTGTTAGAGGAACACTCACTTCTAAATGAACTAATCTGAGAGGTTTAAAAAAAGTGGTGAGGACCAATCTTACAAAAAGTGGTGGGGATGAAACGACCGTCAACATGACCCCATTTTCCCCAATGTAAAAGATGCTTATACTGACTCCAAATGGATTTAGCTGTTTGCACCAAGCAACACTGGCAGTGCCAGGATACAAGTCTGTCACACACACAGGATGACAAAATGTAAGGCAGAGTGTGTGTTGTATCTTCCCTCCATGCTGTAACACTGCTGCCTTTGTATTAAGGAAAGAAAAAAAACCAAGAGAAGGCGCTCTAGCAGTTAGCACTGTCAAGCACCAATGTGTGTGTGGGTCATCAGCAAGCTTATTCTGTCTACACTTTGAAAGCCAAGCTTCATTAAATTTGAGTAAACAAAAACTAAGGTTCTAAAAACGAAGCAAAGAGTTTTTAGCACTATTTTAAGCAACTATCTATTTACACGCTGAAGCACATTCAGTTGAGGAGATAAAGATCTTTTTTTGTTTAGTAAATATATACATAGGTAGATGCACATCAGTCATTTCAACTACTTGTTTGTCTCTGAAAACAACTAAAAGAAATCATAGATTCAATTAGGATTGTCCAAACTTTTGATTCAGAAACTGCAATTAAACTTCATTATTGCTTAACAATGTTGACAACTAAAAAAGTTAATTTATTAGTTTGTAAAAAACCATGATCCACACAGTCATTCTGACAGACTGTAATACACTACAGGAAGTGTAGGGGGCAATATGGTGCTCTATAACGCTGTATAATGTTCAAATGATCCACGCAGTTATTCTGACAGACTGTAATACACTACAGAAAGTGTTAGAGGTGATATGGTGCTCTATAATGTTCAAATGATAAACACAGTTATTCTGACAGACTGAAATTCACTACAGGAACTGTATTAGGCGATATGAAAGCATGAGTGAAATTAAAGGTTAATCATGAGAGGTCAAACTGAATCAGTTAATCAGACAATAGCCAACAGATTAATTAATTATACAGGTAATTGCTAATTGCAGTTAATACTGATTTTACCAATCTAAGCATTAGCTTGGCTTACCTGTAAAAAGCAGGTTCCAGCGGCCAGATGCTCCTGGATGGTTGCATTGTAGAGTTGCTGGGTGAACACAGGTTTGTTGTCATTGATGTCCTCCACATAAATGTTCACAGTAGCAGTGGAAGTTAATGGAGGAAAACCTCCATCCACTGCTACCACCAAGAAGGCCAGGGCACTGTCCCTTTCCCTGTCCAAGCCAGCAATTGTGCTAATAAGGCCAGTCTGGGGGTCAATCGTCACTGAGTAGTCCTGATTCGAACGGAGGATCGAGTAGAACATGGCAGAATCCTCATCCTCATCATGGGCCTTCACCTGCAAGACTGAGCTTCCAATAGGTAAATCCTCAGGGATGCTCACTTCATAGGCTTTCCGCTCGAAGGTGGGAGGGTTGTCGTTCACATCCATCACCCGCAAGAGGAATGTTTTCTCACTCTTTAAAGGAGGAGAGCCAAAATCTGAGGCGGCCACGGTCAACTCGTAGAACTCCTTCTGCTCTCGGTCCAGTGGGCTGTCCACACAGAGGGCATAGAGGAACTCGTCCGTGGCCTTCAGGATGAACTTCCCTTCTCCGCCTTCGAGGAACACGCTGATCTATTTGTGAAGGCATTAAGAGACGTTAACATTTGTATATGTATTAGTACAGCCATTAATTAAGTCGATTATTTCATTAATACACAGTATGTTCACACTTCATCACACCTTATACATTTCAAAAACGCAAAGATATGGATCCTTGAATACACCAAAATGCATCACAACTGGAATATGTAGCAGTTTAATTGCAATACTGGTATTAACCCATATCGTGCAGCCCTAATGAACAACACCCTTCAGTGTTAATAATGATGCTGATTCCTCAAGAATATGTTTAGGAACCCCCACCTTTTTCACCTCTCCCAGGTCTGGATCCGACACAGCGATCCTGGCCACATATTCCCCATATCCAGCTCCTTCAGACACTTCTGGATCCCCTGTTTCACTCAGAAAAAGGATGTTAATGTTTGGGCTGTTGTCGTTGACGTCCAGGACTCTGATGCCCACAAACGTGCTGCTGGACTCAGGCTGGGCCCCGTGGTCTCTTGCGGTCACTACAAGTTCGAAATACGGCTGGCTCTCAAAGTCCAGTGGCTTGTTGAGGCGAACAACACCTGTCTTCTTGTCAACCATGAAAAACTCATTGGGGTCACTCTGGCGCCGGTTGATCTCGTAGGTGACTAGCCCGTTGTCACCCAAATCCTGGTCATGGGCATACACCTGGCACACAGGTGTCAAAAGAGGGGCGTTCTCCCACAACACGGCATGATACTCGCTCTGATTAAATGTTGGCTGGTTGTCGTTCTCGTCCAGAACGTTCACATGGACCTGGAGCCATCCTGTTTTTGGAGGTACGCCTCCATCGAAGGCCTCAACTGTCAGGCTATAGAAGTCTTGCCTTTCCCTGTCCAGCTTCTCCATGAGTACCAGGTCAAAGCTGAGGACAGCGCCACCTGTGCCGCTGCGGAGCTCCACTTTGAATAGTTCTTCTGTTTCACCCCTCAGGAGCCGGTAACCTTGAGTTCCGAAGTGACCCTCGTCCAGGTCCAGAGCTCCAGGAAGCTCAAAGCGCGAGCCAGGGGGGCTCAGTTCAGAAACATTGAGCTCAATGACATCTACAGGGAATGTAGGCCAGTGGTCGTTCACGTCCTTCACCACCACCGTTACCTTGATGACCTCTCCGGTCAGTGTTGCGGCTGCAAACTCATACCGGTCCCTGCTCTCTCGATCCAGGACGGAGGCTGTGGAGATGATTCCGGAGTCTGAGTCTATCTCCAAGTCCCTGAACACGTCAGAATCCCTGCTTTCGGATATGAAAAAGCCACTGACCCCAGCACCGGATGGCAAGGCAGCTCGGAGATCACCCACCACCGTGGAGGCTGGTAGACCCTCTTGAACGGAAAGACTGAGGTGGTGGACCTGAGCGGACAGGCCATGCCACAATAACACAGCGAACACAGACTGCAGTGAAATCCACAGGTGAGGCTTCATGTTCACCTGGCCAGGTCACAATTCTTCACACACACCTGCCACCAGCTCAGAGTCATGATCTTCAATGTCTGCCACTAAAATGCTGTCCACTCAATGGCACACACACTGTTCCTTCCACATTCTTCCAGGCCTGCTGTGTATGTATGTAGATGAGTACGTAGATGAGTACGTGAGCCGTTTCTAAGCTCCAGCTTTACCGCGTGACACGCACTGACTGAGTTTTGCTCACCGGAGAGTGCGCGCATGTGGCTGGGGCGGGGCTCCTTAGGGTCACGTGGCAGACAAACACGACGTATGATGAACGTGTAAACTGTCGCACAAAAGAGATAATTAGAGAGAGAGAGAGAGAGAGAGAGAGAGAGAGAGAGAGAGAGAGAGAGAGAGAGAGAGTGGAAAGTTGAAAGAAAGAAATACAGAATAAAAAAAAGAAAATAAGAGGTAGGGAAAGGAAAGGGGGAAGACAAGACAGAGAGAATGTAAAGGGCACGAGAAAGGAGAGAGTAAAAGGAAAGGTTAGGGGAGACAAAAAAAAGAAAACCACAAGAAAAAAACGAGGAAAGAAGAGGGGGTTTAAAATTTTTTAAAGGAGAGGGTAAATAAAAAGAAAGAAAGAAAGAAAGAAAAAAAAGAAAGAAAGAAGCGAGAAAGAAAAGAGAGAAGGCGAAAAGAAAAGAGAACTACGCAAAGTTATTGCATTAAAGCCCAAGGGTTAGGGTGCCATCTGCTGGACAAAATACTCAACAGCACAACCCAGGTTAATAAACGCCTGTTACACTGTTATGATAAACCCCTAGCTCCCAATGACCAACACATACTGTGCAGCATCCGATGAATTATCATCAATAACATTACATACGTAAGATCTAACTGGGTAGATAAGTCAATGCAGTGGACAAAGTTTAAGTACTACAGCTGCACACACACACTCACACTGTCAGATATTGATCCACCACCCATACACCCAACACAAACATGTCAAAGCAACATCTACATAAATGCCAATACCCAAGGTTTCCAATTATTCAGCATTATCCAGAGCCCTTCCCCAGGTAAGTGACTCACACATACAGCCATTCATATAATATGAAAGTAAACATGACTCTTCAGAGCAGACCACCTTCTTCCATTGCTCCAGTTCTGATTCTCACATGCCCATCACAGGCGCTTAAAGTGGTGGAAAGGGGCCAGTATGGGTTGTGTGTACTGACTCTTCAGTGTCAGCATTCACTTCTTAAACCACAGTAGCTCTTCTGTGGGATCCGACTAGTCTTGAGTGCCCAGAACTCTGTTAAGGGACCACCTGGGGTACTAACTACTGCATACCTGGAACACTCCACAAGAGCTGCCATGTTGGAAATGCTCTGACCCAATTGTCTTGCGATCACAACTTGGCCCTCAGATCCCTACCAACTCCCTACCATCCCTACTCAACTCGACTAACGCTGGGGCCTTTGTCAAGTAACCTGCTGTAAAGTACTTCGTAAACGCAAATAAACGATTAATAATTACACAGAGCAAAAACAGCAGACACTGATTTTTTTGGGGGCTCTTTATTTTACAAACCGCTGCATTCATGACAAAGGCATCTTCCAAACAACAGGTCATCTCACTAGCACTGCACAGTTTTAATGGCACGCTTTTTAAAGAGGAAAAGATGATCATAATGTAGGACTGTCACCCCAAATGGAGACCGTGCGTCAATCAAAGCCAGCAGAGTGAACACTGGGGGGTGGACACTGGGGGGAAATGGCCACTCAGTACCCAGAACATGTATAGAAAACCCTTCTGGAAGATCTCCATACAGAAAACAAGCTCAATCAAGATCTTTAGGACAGTATTTTTTTTATAATTAAGATCCTCAGGAGACATGAAGTGAGGAGTTTATAAATCAATCAAAAGAAATCAAAAAAACAAACAAAACACCTTTACACTAAAAGTTAGGAGTTCTAGAGGGAAGAGATCATTAAAATGGTTACTGGGACAATATTGATGCCTTTCTGCAAGAAAACACGACATTACATGGAGTTGCGTCAAAAGAAAAAAAACAAACAGCATAAAAGACAAATGAAGACTTCAAAAGCGCTTCCTCTTGATAATCTCTGGCTTCCAGTTGACCGGGTGGGTCTCCTCAGTCTGAAACACAAAATTTAAAAATATTTAGTAGATGTCTTCATAAAACCTGGGGGGGAATTAGTAGTGTAGTATTGAGAATTTTTAGCACAATATCAATATTTTTGTTTTTAGACTTTTATTATGGTTTTCCATTCTGATAGCACTGCTTCTGAAGTCCACCAGGTGATGCAAGATCTAGTTCTTCTCTTGTGGAAATTAGTGATTATAAATATTTTAATGTAAGCATAAATATGAAACTCCGTCACAGAAAGAAGAACTGCATATGCGCAAGTGTAGACATAGGGGTGGTTTTGAAACTTTGGAGGTGTTTTTAATGTTGTTTGTGTCAGTGATTGATGGTTTTGTGATTGGCAGATCAATATGAAAAGTTTTTTTAGGAGACAGAGATGGAGAACGAAGAGAAACGTTGACAGGGAGGATAAAGGTTAGTGCCTGCTGCCAACTTACCTGTTCCCCCATTAACCTAAAATAGCCCATTTTCACCTGGACCTTCACCGGTTTGGAAAGTTCACAGTGTAAGTATGTTGACATTTTTATGAGATTGGTGCATAACCAAAGGAAAACTCTGAGGGTGAAGAAGAGTCTTTTACACAAAAACACCATTGAAAATGTCTTACTGAAGAGATGAGAAGATACAGGAGCTTCTGTCAATTAGGGCCACCTTCCAAATCCTCAGAACAACTCAAGGAACATCAAGAGACTTGACCGAATAACAAACTGCTAAGTAAATGCATTACGTCCCCCCCTCCTGTCCACTCTACACAGGCCCCGCCACTCTTGCCTAAGTCACATGGAGTATTTCAGGCAGGTGAGAATGCATCTAGCAAGAATGACCTCCTGCTGTGTGCTACATTTGTAAAAGGCCAACTCTGGACAATGACCCGGGCTGATTCTCTGTACACTGTCCAGAGTCAATATGTGAAAACAACTTTTGCTTGTGCTCCTGTAATGTCTCACCGCTGTGTCATCTTCTCTGTACACCTTGATGGTTTTGTCAGCCTCAGCCGTGATGAGTCGACTCTCAGAGTGGTCAAACACACATGCGAAGATTCCAGACTCGCTGTCCAGAGAGCCAGGCTGGACGGCCGCGTGGATCCTCTGGAAATTATACCCGGTCCTCCAATCCCACAGGTGGATTGTCCCATTATCAGCTGAGAGAGGGGCACAGACAAACAGTTTTAAGCAAAAAGGATAAATGGAAATGGACAAAGACAAAAAAAAGCATGGAATGGAAAAAAAAAAATAAAGAATGAATGAAAAGAGCGTTTATCAAAGGAAAACTGCAGTGAGAGAAGAAGGAAGGAAGGAAGGACATATTAAAATTTACTTTGTATTCTGAAATATGCTGCTAATCACATCTCTCTCAAGACATCACAAGCCTTTAAAAGCAAAACTGGTTTCATGAATACAATACTCATTCCACAATGTTTCAAATGTAAAAAAAAAAACTGAGAAAACAAACAAACTTGACTGACAGTAAAGTTCAGGCTTTATTGGGCCGATACGCACTACAGCACAGTCTTAGCGCTCTGATCATAGTGTCTTCCCTCTTTGCATGTTGTCAATATACCAGCCATCAGCCGGGTTCTATCCCTTCCTTATTTCTAGACATTGCAAAAGCAAACAGAAAACACACACCTGAAGGTGCATAAGTCCCGGGGGAGCTCCCTAGTGGGTAACTTCTCAGAAAAAGCCTTAGAACGGTTTGGTTTGAAAGAGCCTGTAGAATTGCAATAACTCTAAACCACTCCTCCTTTGTAGTTCAACAGTTATAACTGTTTTCAAGATGATCATGTATATAATATCTCAAAAATAAAGAACAAAATATGAAAAAAGAAAGTCTTAATGGGGCAAAAACAAACAAATAAATAAAAAATAAAAAAAATCACAATATACAAACCTCCAGAAACCAGAACTCCATCAGAGTTGACGGCCAGTGTGTTGATGATGGCGTTGTGTCCTGAGAGGTTCTGAATGAAGCTTCCATCTGGAAACTTCCACTGTTTGATGTTGTCTGGGGAGCCCGAGGCAAAGGTGTATCTTAAAAACAACACAGAAGAAACGTCAAACTACACAGGCTGACCGAGTCATCTCTTAAAATCACTTCACCATTAAAGCGGAGAGGGTGTCTTTTACAATCATAACTGTGTTATGAATTTGTGAGGCTTAGAGAGAGATCAGAAATACAAAACGGAGCTTTATGACGTTTTAAGGATACAATGCAAAGGAACTTACTGCCGTGGATGCAGGACCACAGCTCGCACAGACTTCTTGTGATTGGTCAGCGTGGCTCTTGTCTTGCCAGCTATCAGATCCCACAACCTAATGGTGGTGTCATGGCTGCCTGAAAGGCAACAGAACAAGGAAAGAAGTTCAGTGGTGCACAGAAAGGATGACAACAGTGCCGTACTCCAGTGTCTCTGTGGTTTAGTCCTATTTTTAACTAAAAGCTATTAAATTACCCAAAAACATCCATATGTGATATTTGTGGACTAACTGGTGTAAAACAGTACTGGAATGTTTGTAGTAGGAGAATTAATACTAGAATAACTGATGGTACTATGTTTAAATATAACCACATAAAACAGACATTACCACTGGCAGGAAACGTGTGTATAGAAGGTGTATTTCAAAATAAAATGTGTGAAGAATGTAACGTGCATGGGGAAGCAATCCAGATAAAAACCTTTGAGGGGGCTCACATACACAGATAAGCCAAAACATTAACACCACCTGTCTAATATTGATCCGGCTCCTCTCATATGCTGCTGAAACAGCTTTGACTATGGTGAACTGTTTATCATGACACAGGTGCCATTGTAATGAAATAGCTAAATAGTCAATGGTATTAACTTCACCTGGTATTGGTGTTAATGTTATGGCTAATCAGTATATCATTACAGTAAGCTGGCTTTGAAAGCAGACCAGTATAAGCAAGAAAATTTTTAAAAAGGATTCAGCCAATTACTGGGATTACAGAAGGAGGGTTCAATAACTTTTGTCTAGCAATATCCCTACCCCTGGTGTCGTGCATAAAAGGAATATGCCTGGGACAGGTCTTTGGATATGGGTTCAGGGACCTTGTACCAGAGGTTTATGAAGTGAAAGACATATTTGTCACTGTGAACACACTCAAGCACCACAACAAAATGTGACCTCTGCATTTAACCCATCACACAGGCACACGTGGAGCAGTGGGCAGCAATCAACAGCGCCCTGGGAGCAGTATAGTTAGTGGGACGGTACCTCAGTGCCCAGGTTGGGACTCGAACCTGCAACCTTCAGGTCCCAAAGGCAGAGCCCTAGGCCACCCCTGCCCAAATGCAGTATTTAAAAATACTATACAGTCATTCAGTCTTGGAGTCTTTCTTTTGGAGAAGACAGGAGGACACCTGCTATCAAGGACCACTGGTCTGGGGCTGCTCTAACAGGCACACGGTCAAGCAAAAACAATATCCACAAAAATACAGACGGGCTTACCGGTGATGATCTGAGGCTCAGCATTCTGACACTTCACCGTTGCAACAGTGTTCGTGTGACCAGTCAGAGTGTGAACATTAGCTTTGGTTCTTATGTCCCAAACCTAACACACACACACACACACACACACACACACTCTATTTATATAATAATAATAATAATAATAATAATAATAATTTATTATTATAATATTTTTCTAATTCAGGCTACTTTTTCATTTGAGAAGACATTTAGGAAGTGGGACTCACTCTGGCTGTTGCATCTCTGCTGCATGTCACCAACACGTCAATGGTGGGGTGGAGGTCCAGGTCATACACAGCGCTCAAGTGACCGTGGTAGTGCCGAATAACCTGCAGAAAAAAAAACCCAATATAAACAAACAACCTGGGGAAATTATTTCAAAACCACAATCCGTGGCAAAGCCTCCACAATAAGCCTGGTTTTATTCACCATTTATTATACCATTACAACTCTAAACTACAGTCATTTACAACAACAGCAATCCAGTGCTCCTTCAGGAATCAAGACAGATTTACAGGTGCTACTAGATGCAAGTGTGTGAATATTAGAGCTCATCCTTGCATTAGTACCTTATTGTACTCCAGATCCCAGCATTTGACTTGCTTGTCCTCTCCGCATGAGAAGAGGTACGGGCTGCGGGTGCTGACCGCCACGCCCCTGACCGTGCTGATGTGTCCCGTCAGAGACAGCTTCAGTTTACCACTGGCCAAATCCCAAATCTGTGATGCACAACACAGTCTTAGGACTACAGATTTACAAGCACACAATCCACACCACCCTTTACACATGTAAACACATCAGCACTCCCAATACTGCGGACATAAGACCATTAATCCCCATACAGAGCCTCAGAATTACAGAGGACAGCAAATGCAAAATGAATTTGTTAAAACACAACCCATATAAACACAAACCAATGCTCAAGATACTGAGATCATATACTATCCACTACATCCTCCATCCAGCAGTGATGAACATGCCAAGTGTACCTTTATAGTCCTGTCTGCAGATCCTGTGACAAACCACTGATTTCCAGGCTCCACTGCTATAGACCTCACCCAGCCCAGATGACCACTGATAACCTGTAACAGAACTAGTCATCAGCATCTCATGAATCTTTCATTAATGATGCAAAGAAAACATGAACGCATCTGGGTCACAAAAGTGTAAGAGGATATCATATGATCTATTGTGGCTGCAGTCACTGCTCACCCGGTACAGTTTCCAGGGGGGGTGCCACTGTGGTTTGGGCATGGTTGGGGCTTTCCTGGGCACCAGCGTTGTATTTTTCATTCCACCTGCTTCCATTAGGGCCTGGGAGAGGACAGTTAAACAATGAGAGTAACGCAACACATTTTCTCTGCCCATTGAATAATAACAAAACGGGGTATACAAAATTACATATTTACATACATACAAATTAATACAAAAGAAAACTCAATGATAATTACATTGATCAGCCAAAGAAATAACACCACCGGAGTAGCTTCCCTTATGCTGCTGAAACAGCTCTGACTGTGCTGCACTGTGTGTTCTGACCCCTTTCTCTCAGTCAGCATCACCACAGTAGCTCTTCTGTGGAATCTGACCAGACTGGCTAGACTTCACCCACTTTTGCTCATCAGTGAACCTTTGGTACCCATAACCCTACAAAGTTACCATGGCAATGCTACACCCATTTCCATACTCATGTTACACCCTTGACTGTGTGTGTATTCTTACCATTGTGTGTTGTGGGGGCTGGGATCGCTCTGCTCCTCCAGCATGTCTGTGGATGTCCCCTACACTGGCTGCAGTACGAGCTGCATCTTGCCTAGAAAGCAAAGATACATAAACAACTGGTCCATCCCTGGTCCTGGACAGACACTCCCCTCCACATTCCAGTGCCTGTGCTGCTTAAACACACCCATGACAGGTCACTAAAGGGTTGGATCAGGTGTGTTGGAAAAAACATTGAACAGTGTGTCTCAAGGACCTCCGGCTGAAAAACACTGCAGCAGAGGAATAATTTGGCATCAGTAATCTAAATGTACACCATTTTACCATCAGCCAGTCGAGACACGGCCATCCATGCTTACACATAAGAGTTATTCAATGTAAGAAGACCACATTTCAAGTAAACGAAATCAAGCCCTTAACAGCACACCTTATTCAATTCCAACTATGCTCGCATGTTTGATCCACAGTGCTGCTACAGACATCTGTGGTTGGGAGTCCAAGAGAGCACAACTTGGAAGGTAGGGTGGCCTCTCCCCCAATTACTCAGCATAACTCTCCTCTCTCTCTGGGTGGGTATGGTGGTCCTCCCAATCCCCCCTTTCCAGGGATATTCAAAAAGACTTCAAACTTTCAATGATTTCCTGCCTGAGAGTCTTCAGTCAGCCCCTACAGAGCACTGATAATCAGCATCTGCAAAGTTGTGTGTGCGTGGTCACCTTGCTTGAGATGGAGGCAGAGCTAGGGCCATGGACTGAACTCCAGCTTCACTGGGCATCTTCTGCAGCTGAGTGTCTGCAGTAAGGGCGACCCCTACACACCAATAAAACAATGTGTTACACACTGTAGCACAGGGTAGAGACACTGCTGATCAGAGCACATTCAAGCACACCCAGTGGTTAAATACACACTGAGCATCTGCATTAAACCAGCAAAAGCACCAAATCCTGCACTTTCAAACAACCAGATGTGAACATCTGCACAGTTTTGAGGGAAGATAGAATATATGCACCATAACTGTTTTTAATTATCATTAGATTTTTTAGATCAGTTTGGTAGTTAAAAGTGCATTTTTTTTAATTTCCATAATATTTCTCGTATCTGTTTACCTCGGTCTATGAAGGCTGCTGTAATACTTATCCACGCATTCATTACCTCGCATCAGGACCACTTCAACATATGAAAGTGTGTTGGTTTTGTGACTTCACAAATAACATGATCTGAAAATGAGCGATTTTTACAGCTTTGTTTTCATATATGGACTGAATGGATGGAGGAGGTGAAACTTTAACCATATTTACATAGTTCAAGTCTTTCTGAAGCATAGTGAGGATATGGGCCCTTTAATATACTGAACGGCATCACAATATGTAGCAGCATAATCAAAATACTAAGAATCGCTCGGCCTTAAAAAAAAAAAATCCAGTCAGAAAGAGCAGTAGGAGAATTTAACCTGTATTGTCATAATTGACTGACAAATCACTACGAATTTATAAAGATCAACTTCAAACAGGTGTCAAAATTTGCCTATAATGACCGTTAGCTGTAATTTTACCTTTTTGTACTTTTTTTATTGAGTCATTTGATTAAACACAACCCCCTTTCTGATTTAATCATGTGTGTAATACATACCTGGTGCAGATGGGTACGGATGGGTTCCTGTGATGAGATATTCAGCATCAGCATCTGCAAAAACACGACAACTAAGTTACAGACACACAGCCGCTACACATATCAGTATGGCTGCACCAGCGAGGGATCTGTAGGCTGATGTCCCATATTTTCAGGTGCATACCTAAACATATTGTTAAAAAAAGGAGCATCCACTCACCGGCCGGCAGGTATCCTGAACCGTCAATGGGGTCTGAGGGGTTAAGAGGTTTCTCTCTGGTTTCTTTCAGGACAGGCATGTGCAACACTGGGCCGTACTCCGTCCTGAGCTTTACAGTCATCTTCATCTTGTGACTGCGAAGAGAGTTATGGAACCAAAAGTTATTCCTGTTTATCCATGCAACGTGCCATATCTGAAGTTCCCAAACACGGTTTAAGGGGTCAAATAAACAGTCAGTTCCCAAATTGATATACTGGAAGCAGGAAAAATGGGCGAGTGTAAGGATCTGAGCTAGTGGTCGGGTTAAAGGGGAGTAAGACCTCAGAATTATGCTGGACAATCCCTGCAGGACCACAGCTGGAC
>JBBPDA010060260.1:0-13275 GCA_037974385.1 Arnoldichthys spilopterus | reverse complement strand
AGTCAGCTGGGATTGGCTCCAGCTTCCCCGTGACCCGGAAACGGAAGAAGTGGTTGGAAAATGGATGGATGGATATATAAATATATATATATGTATATATATAAATATCCTCATTACATTTTGGCTAAACAGCTATCAAGCTATTACCCCAAAAAAGTGCTTTGAGCCTAGCCCACATCAGGGGGCGCTAGAACAATAACCTTATGCGTTTGTAAGTTTTTGTTGTTTTTTGTACCAAACTCGTACCAAACCGTGACGTCCAAAACGTGGTGTGGACTGAACTGTGACGTCTGCATACTGTTATACCTCTACTATACATACACAGTGAGAGTTTTTACATTGGAACACATGCCCATAGCAGGGTCATACTACTGTTAATTTCAAAACTATGAAGTAAAAATGTGATATTGAGCTTTGTATGGCCACTGAACACCACTAGATGGAGCTGCTGCTTCTAGCAAAAACACGAAGGCAGCATTTGTTTTAAATCTAAAATCCTCTCTATATCTGCACTCAAATCCCATTTACATTTACATTTACATTTATTCATTTACATTTATTCATTTGGCTGACGTTTTTATCCAAAGCGACTTCCAGGACAGAGGAAACAATCAAGCCCCAAATCCCAAAGAGGTTCACTTACAGTTACTGATAAGGTCTAAACTTCAGCAACAATGGCTAATACATGAAAATGTGTGTGTGCTTGTGTGTGTGCTTGTGTGTGTGCTTGTGTGTGTGTGCTTGTGTGTGTGTCTGTGTGTTTGATGAACCACTAAAGAATTTGGACATCTTACAAAGGCATTAACTACGGCAGGGACTGCAAAGACTCAGACCCCCCTACACACACACACACACGCACGCACACACACACTGAGGGAGAGAGAGAGAGAGAGAGAGAGAGAAAAAGAGAGAGAGAGAGAACAAACATAATCCATCATGGCTGTTTAGACATAACCAAAAAAAGGGGGGAATGGGTATTTGAGAGAGCGAGAGAGACAGAGAAAGAAAGCGAGAGAGAGATGAGAGACACTTAAGAGGAGGTGGGCCTTGGAAAAGAATGGATTCTCTTGGGACAAATGGAAAGGGGGAGGAGAAATAGAAAGGCAAAGAGAGAGACAGGGAGAGAGAGAGAGAAAGAGGGGGAGAGATGGTGAGAGGGGAGGGCTTGTAACTACATCTGGAACTTATTGGGAACAAGGCAGAGAGAGAGAGAGAGAGAGAGAGAGAGAGAGAGAAAGAGAAAATAACCAAGAGCATGGTCAACAGCTGACAATGAGTTTATAACAAAGAGAGGACCGATTGCTTCGGCCATGGCCAAAGTGTTTGCTGGAGTAGACTACGAGGAAAACGCCGCTGAAGGAAAGAGGACTTTCTGAAGAGCAGCAGTGGAAACCTGATGGAGGAATGAACTAAATAAGGGAAACACAGTGAATAGTTTAGCATCCCTCAATGTGAAGTGGCAGTTCTACAAAACAGGAAAATACAGATCATCTCATCTCCTTAGGGATTGAATTGGGAGCCCCAACAAAAGCAGGGGTCAGGGTAGATTAAAAAAAATAATAATAAAAAAGCCAAAAGGAATTTTGGGTCTGGCACAAACTTGCTGACACCATCTGAAGAAAAGCAACCAAAGGAGAACCAAATTCCTGAAAAGGCTCAGACTTTTTCTCAGACGCCGTCCTGCACTTCGCCCACCAGCAGGTAAATTAAACATGTTTGTGCTTCACGCTCGGTGTTGGTCATTAGAGACCTGTGGAGAATGGGTTCCAGCTGCTGCTGCAGATGGATTATAATGCCGGACCTTCGTCCTCTTGTAATTAATGTAACAGACTTTAGGTCAGACAATCAGCACTGCAATATTCCTCATAGATTTAAAAGACTGGCCTTCACGTTTAATGTTGTAGGACAAATTATGGATCATAACACATTCTTCATCAGTTAAAGGTACATCTAACTGATTTTGGGACAATGCTAAGATTGCTTTGAATTGAAATTCACTGTTACAACCATCACTGTTTACAAAAAGGTGCAAAAATCTCACAGGTGTGGAAAGGTTTCTTTCAAAGTGACATTATTTTGTGTCTGTTATGTGTTGCGCTGGGAGCAGAAGAACGAAATCTAGACCATTTGTTCATCATGGACAAACCAATTTTACAAAAGGCTTCTGAAATGTAAAATGCAGGGGTGAAAAATGGCGGATTTTCTATGGAGACAGAAATAAAATAGAATAGAATGTGTTAAAATAAAATAGAATGTATTTTTCTTTTTTCTTTAGTTGAAAAAGCTACATTTAAATTTAAGTCCTTATTAGCATAGTGGTCCTGAACAAAAAAACAAACAATATATCTATAAATATATGCAGAGTAATTTTTTAATAATTATTAATATATTATATTATATTATATTATATTATATTATATTATATTGAATTATATTATATTATATTATATTATATTATATTATATTAATAATTATCAATTAGATATAAAATTACGTTAATAATACAAATATAGGTTTGGTATGACTATTAAATGACTTTCTTTAATGTTAAAATACCTTTATAAGTCTGGGGCTGGGAGCTGCCCTTTGACAATAGTTCTAATATAATCATCTTAGTATAAGATATTTAACTAAAATCAGTACATTTGCATATTTTATGCATAAATAGAATCATATTTGTACTCGTTTCTGCATGAACCTTAGTTTAGTCATGTGTGTGTTTAGACTTTAGAAGAGGCTCAGGTTTTGCTCTTTTAGAATAGTGTTTGTGAGAAAAAGGCCTATCAGCAGTGTAGGCCAGGGTGGTTCCTTCCTGCCAGGAAAGAACACTTCCCTCCACAGAGTGGCTCACTGGATTCCAGGGGAGTGAGTGTGAAAGCTAAAACACACGCTCAAAACACAGTCAGCTGACCACGCAGGGGATATTCAAATATACAGGGGACAATACACACAGCTGTGGAACAAGGGACCACTGCAAACATATACGTTCCTCTGGTTTTTCTATGCATAGGTATGTGTTTGAGTAAAATAAACCACTGACAATGTTTTAAACATTTATTTGTAGTCAATAACAACTGGTCAAAATCACAAAAAAGTTTTCAGACCTTGAACAATGGAAAGAAAACAAGTTAATATCTATTTTTGAATAACAGCCCTGATATTTTTTTATCACAGCTTTCACGTGCATCTGAGCAAACTCTCCACCAGGCTTTCACATGGCTGTTGGGTGACTTTGTGCCCCTTATGTGTGAAAATTCAATCAGCTTGGCTTTGTTTAATGGCTTGTGATCATCCATCTTGGTCACATTCTAGTGGTTTTAATGGGGTTCAGGTCTGGAGATTAGGTTGGCCATGATAGGTCTTGACCTAGTGTTCCTCCATCCTCACTTTGATCGAGTGTGGCACAGAGCATTGTCCTGCTTGAAGAGAACAATCCTTGAAGTTGGGGAACATTGTTCGAGCAGAAGGAAGCATGTTTTCTTCCCGGATAACCTTAAACATGGCTTAATTCATACACCCTTCACAAAGACAGATCTGCCCATCCCAGATCATCTCCAGTCCTCCACCAAATGTCACACTGGATGCAAGACACTGTGACTTGTAGGCCTCGCTAGGTCTCTGTCTAGTCATTAGACAATCAGGTGCTGGGCAAAGCTTAAAACTTGACTCATCAGAGAAGATGACCTGACTCCAGTCTTGTACAGTCCAATGTATTTTGCGAACTTTAGCCTGGTTTTGCTTCTCAAGGGCTTTTTCTAGCCTTGCACAACTCTAGCCACATCCTTAAGAGCCTGTTTCGAACTGTCCACTCCATGCACATCACTCCAGCTGCTGTTTGCCTTAATGTCATCGTATGGTTTTGGGTAATTTGCAAATTACAGTCTACTGCAATTTGAATAATACAAAGGCCAAACTGTAAAATAGCATTTTAACCATTTTATCTATAGGGCAAGCTTAGGAGTTTGATTTAACCGACCTTCTAACAGTAAGTTAACAAAACACAAATCTAATGTGTTGTTATTTGAAGTTAAACTAAACTAAAAATATTTTAAATTGACTACAAATTTGACCGTGAAATACCACAAAATTTTACAAATGATATTGTGCCGCCTCGGTATGTGCACAAGTTTGCAGATACACTGTGAATTATATTTTAGTGATCTTTCACTAGCAGCTTTGGTGTCATTGTCCTGTTTCTTTCCTGTTTCTCTCAGAATGGCCGTGTCTCGGGGTTGTCTGTGTTGTGTGAAGTACCTCATGTTCATCTTTAACCTCATCTTCTGGGTGAGTCCAAGAAAGCTGTGTCCACTGGTCAATTGCTCACGCTGCTATGAGACACCATTTCCTGAGAATCTGTGATATTTTGAGCATATGTACAAATCCCATTTCTGGAAAAGTAAGGATATTTTGTAAATTGCAATATAAACTGATTGATTTTTCAAAATGTAAATTTGCTTGAAGCTTTACTCAACTGACAAACGTACAAAGAAACTTGACTTTTAATGATTTGGCTGAAGAACTAAAAACATACACATTTTGAATTTGATGCTTGCAACTAATTCAAAAAGGTTACATTCTGGGTTTAACTGCATTTTACAAAATGAAGCAACTTTTCTGAAAATGTGGTTGTACTTCATGAATATAAGTTGTTATTAAAACTGGTGAAACTCTGTTTACTATGTGACTTGGGAATTTATGGCTTAAAAAAGTTAAAGGTCTTACGTCCCACATTATTCCTGTAGTAATGCATCTAAAACCAAAATCCATGAAGCCTGATCCTAAAACCATAAGAAGCTACACATTTTACTTTGAAGAGTTTACTCACTGTACCAGTAGCATTGCCAGAAACAAGCTAAGGCTAAAACTAGCATGCTAACTATTTATATGCATTAGTGCTAGTTGTTGCCAGGTAAAAACTGATTATTTGCTGACTCATCACTCATTGTTTTATTAGGGCTAACCTGCCTCATTTGGGATTGTGTTAGCTAGGTGCGCTAACTGACAAAAGTGCTTAACGGTAACTCAGCGACTAAGAATTAGAGTTGAAAACAAATAAAACTGCTTCTTTTTGATAAAGCCATAATATTTATAGTCACTGAACTACCATTAAGCCATTTAGTCAGTTGGGCCAGCTAGCAAACACTAGCTAGCATTATGCCCCAATTCAGTTGTTAAATGTTAATGGCAAACCCATTACTTAACATTACCAGTATAAAGCTCTATGAATTCTACTTCGGAGGTACCTTTACAAGGGAGATGGACTAACCTAGTCTGGCCTTTAAATGAGTAACACACTTTTTTCTTTTCTGAGTGCCATTCAGTATTTAGGGTACAGACATGGTTTTACTTGCTTTCAGAACATTTTCAACTAGCTGTGCTTTTTTAATGCTACATCTTATTCCCCAAATAAAATAAAATGTATTTCACATACATGTAATGTGTATGTATCAGATACATTTTTTTTCAAAATGCATCAAAAATAAAGATCTGTGATGTGTTAAATCATGTAGCCATTTATTTAATTGATATAATTTCAGTAGTTTTACTGACAAACTTAATTGTATTTTAAAATATCCCAACTTTTATAGGAAATGGGGTTTGCATTTTTGTATTTTAGTTTATTGTTCTGTAGTCTTCGAAAAATGTTTGAAACACAAAAAAATGTACATGCTATAAATTCCCCCACTGTAAAAAAAAGAAGAAAAACTTATTTTAATTTTATAAAAAATTAGTTAACAGGATTCCCTAATGTTTTGAGTTAACTAACTAGTATGTTAGCATGTCTAGTATATTTACATTCTGTTAAGTTCAGTGAACTTTAAGGCTGCCCCCAAAAAGCTCTTTTAAGTGAAAACACCTTTTTTCTTTTCTTTTTTTCACGGTGCGTATGGGTCTGCACCATCTTTTTGAAGTGCCTTGTTTTGTTCCCACTTTAACAAATGGTGAGGACAAAATGGGCCACTTCACACACAAAAACACACACAGCATATGACACTTCAAAGGAGTGGTGAGGACATGACTCCAGCATCCCCACCATAAATGGCATTATTGTCTCCTCAAGAGATAAACCACTAATGTTTAGACTTCACTGCTAGATGAAATATCTCCACTGCTGGTGCGAGTTAAATGTAAGCATACGTAAGGCCTGTGTTATATGCAGTTGTCAGTTATGGATGTTCATGCACCCGAGGTGTAAAAATACACCAGTGCTTTATTGAGCATTAATCTGAAGGAGGTGATTCAACTTCACTGATTCTGGATTACTTTAATCAATTATATTATTGTTTAAGAAAGTCTGTCTTCTTCATTTAAACCTGGAAAAAAAACAAAAGTTTTAGAATTTTGAAAAATTTATTGCAAAGAAAATTGAAGAAGGTAAATGAAGATGAGTTTGTAAATATTTTAAATATTCAACTTTACCCTGAAACTACTTGATACATTGTTTAATGATGTCATTTGTAAAGAGAAATGTTCTTTTAATTAGAAATGAAATAGAGGAAGAAAAGATTTTCACTAGTGGGGCAGTCTACTACAGCATGAATACTAAACATATCATTTTAATCAAACGAAAATTAAAATGTAAGTTTTTCTGATTCACTGTATTTGACAAATTTCTAAGAAATCCCAGTCAGCAGTGGTGGCCTAGTGATTTGGGACCTCGCCCTTGTGATCAGAAAGTCGCAGGTTTAAGTCCCATGGGTAAGGTCCCCTTAAGCAAGGTACTGTCCCAGTACACTGCTCCCTGGGTGCTGTTAATAGCTGCCCACTGCTCCACACGTGGATCGCTTAAATGCAGAGGTCACATTTCCTTGCGGTGCACTTTTGCGTGATGGGTTGTGTACACAATGACAAATAATCACTTGCCCTTTCACTCGCATAACCATTGTGAGATGAGATTTAGATTTAAATGCTTCACATTTACCTCTACAACTTACCCGTCTCATCAACAGCTAGGTGGGTGTGGCTTGTTTGGCGTAGGGGTGTGGCTGTCCTTCACGCAGTCACAATTCTCCTCCCTCCCACTGTCCTTCCCATCACTCTCTGCGGCCAACCTGCTGCTTGTAGCTGGAGGCGTTACCATGGTTACGGGATTCCTGGGGTGTCTAGGAGCCCTGAAGGAGCAGAGGTGTCTGCTGATGACGGTGAGGCTCCACGCGCCACAAAGACTGTAACAAAAATCTCCGTTATATAATTGCATTGCACATAGTGTGCCACATATACTGTCCACGTACTGTCCACTCTATTAAACACAATACGCTGTGGGTCCACCTTGCAGATGTAAAGCTAATAATGGTGGTCACCCTGTAGTGCAGTATTTCCCAATCCTGCTACCAGGAACCCCTCACAGCTGAAGTGGGTATATAATGCATGGAAAACACACAACTGTGTAGGGCAATGGGCCTTCAAGAACAGGACTGGAAAACACTGTTCTAGGCCTTCATAGGTGGTCAGTTTCACTATGGCTGGACATTTTTGGTTGATGGACTGTTCTCAGTCAAGCAGTGACACTGTGTTAAAAGCCTTCTGTGCTGGGGGTGCAACATGAAGGTGGCAGACACCAAGAGGCTCAACAAATTGATCCGGAAGGCTGGCTCTGTGGTGGGAGTGGAACTTGACTCCCTGGAAACAATGTTGTGGTTGGACAGATGAGCACTTTCAGCTGTAGACTGACTAGCTTGAAGTGCCCCACTGAACACCACAGAAAATCCTTCCTCCCTACAGCCAACAGCCTCCACAACCCTTCTTCCTAAAATTCACATATATAACCAGATGCTACGCTTATTATCTGTAATATATTGTACACCATACTTATTGTACATTGTTGTGCATTTACTGTATTTATTTATGTATTACAGTCATGTTTATACCACTCTCTTGACCATACTCTATCTCTTACTACTTGTCTTTTCTGTCTGTCTCAGCTGTGTAACCAACAATTTCCTCTGGGATCAGTAAAGTTTTCTGAATCTGAATAATTCATGGCGGGCAGTGGTGGCCTAGTGGTTAGAGACTTCCCGGGTGCTGCTGACAGCGGCTCATTGATCTATGAGTGGATGGGTTAAATGCAGAGGTTGCATTTTGCTGTGGACCTTGTGTGATGGGGGGTGTGTTCATAAATTGTCACTGCCACTTCTGTGCAGCACAAACACACCCTTACACACACTACCACACCACTCGCATGAGAATAATCCATTACCCACATAATACATAAACATATATGTGAAGGAGGAAGAGTTTAATCTTTTCACACATTTGGGGGGCCCTCCTGGGCTATGTAGGATTTAACAAAGGGTCTTTGTCACTTTTGAAAACTGTCATTAAAGAGTTATTACTATTAAGGCGGTGCCAGCTTGAAAGTTTTGCCCAGGGAACTATTTTTTTTTTTAAATAGCCTATTAAGCTACAAAGTACAGGCCTGCTTAACTCTCTCCTGACATGGCAGCTACTTTCTTTCCTAGTTTTTCGTGATCCTCCTGCTCCTGTTCCTCACTGAAGTGACTCTAATCCTGGTCCTGAGCATCTACCACAAAGAGGTGGGACCCTGCGATTCACCACACATGTACAAAATAACGGTTTTAGCTGAACTGATCAATCGCTATGATACGTTTACAGGTTTCATTCAGATTCCAGTAATTAAATGTAAACACTGTTTAACAGATCTCTGTATTTCTCCCTTGTCCAGTTGGACGAGATAGCTAAGGATGATCTGATAAAAGGAATGAAGGACTACAACAAAAACCAAAACATTGACCTGAAGAACTCCTGGGACAACATGCAGAGAATTGTAAGGGGAGCATTCTTCTCGAAAGTTAAGCCTGCAGGGCACCTAAGAAAATACCAGTGGAACAGTTAAACAGTCTATACTTCTCTAATGAGATCTGAATGTATAGAAAAACTATAGCATTGACTCTAGGCCAGTGGTCACCTAACATTCTGCCCCCTTCCCCTTACTGAACACTCCAGCCCATCAGGGACCCCTGTTAAGTTCATCCACTACAGCAGGTGCTAGAACTAGGCTCCTCAGGAAGGTAGATCTACAGGGCAGTGACCACTGTTCTAGACCTTAGATGACTCAAACTTGTGCTTGGTGTGTGTGTGTGTGTGTGTGTGTGTGTGTATCTATATAATGATGTATGTCTCCTGCAGTTTAAGTGCTGTGGCGTGAGTAATTATACTGACTGGCACAACAGCACTGGAACAACAGGTCATCTCCCTGCGTCCTGCTGCAGGCCTGGCACTGACCCCTGCCACAGATGGGAAGAGGTCAGTCCACTTTTAAAATCGAGGGGTCCAGGGTCAGCTGTATGCCACACATGCCTAAGCTCTGTACAGCATCTATAATGTGTTCAGTGAAGGTTGTTCAGCATTATGCCAGAATTTTTAATCTGGGTAAAAATTTTGAATGAATACAAAATAAACATTAATACAATAAACTGTGATTTTATGTCTGCGAGTGCTTCACATTTAGCTAAACATTGATCGTATGTGAACAACAACAAAACGGAGATTCTGCTGGCTTATTGGTAGCCTAGTGGTTAGGGGCTTGCCCATGTGATCGGAGGGTCGCAGGCTCGAGTCCCAGCCCATGTACCAAAGTAAAGTGAAAATTTGTCATTGTGAACACACTCAAGCACAACGAAATGCGATCTCTGCATTTAACCCCTCACACATGGAGCAGCAGGCAGGGCAAGGTCCTGCACAAATAGCTGCATTTATGGCTTTCTCCACAAGACCTTTGCACAGAAGCATTAGCATAGCACAGACTGTAAATACCATAAAGTCATTCTCGTGGTTATGAGCAAAAGCACACTTTACTGTCCAGACACATGGCTTTAAACACTTGGAGCACTGTATGGGATGCCACATTTACTCACCATCTTCTGTGGTTTAAGCAGTCACCATTTTCTCTCTCTCTCTCTCTCTCTCTCTCTCTCTCTGACTTAGCCCTGCTATGAGAAGGCCAAGAACTTCCTCCTCAGCAACATCACATCAGTGATGGTGTTCGGGGTCTGCCTCGGCATTGTCCAGGTAAACGTTCAGAGAAAAATTGTTCAGGTTCCTTTAAATGTCAGTTTGTTTGGTATGTAAAGGGGGCAACAACAAATAAACAGCGGTGGTGTAACGTTAGGGAGTTGCCTCGGTGATCTGAAGGTCGCGGGTTCAAATCCCAGTAAAAGTGCCCATGAACAAGGTACCATCCCCAGCCACTGCCCACATCAGCTGCTCCTACACGGATGGGCTGAATCCAGAGGTCACATTTGCAAAACATTAGCATAGAGTTCATACTATACATCCAAAAGTCTCCATACAGGCCTTCTAATTTAAGCTCCACCCAGTGCTGATACAGATGTTCAGTTGCGTGCTCTCACACACACACACACACACACACACACACACACACACACAGTATAATCTCCATAGAACAGCACCAACCAGTTGAATGGGATGCTCTGGAGCAGTTGCACATGCGCCTCTGTCACCATGCCCAAGCATCGGCTAGAAGCACCACAGCATCGGGCAGTGGAGTAGAGGAACTGCACAGTCTGGAGTAATAGAGCTCCATCCAGTATCTAATGTGCTGGAGAGGGGTTCGTGATCCAGAACTGCCCATCCACCTTCACTAATGCTCTCATGGCTAAAGAAATCAGATCCTGACAGCGATGTTCCAACATTCAGCGTAAAGCCTTCCCAGAAGAGCAGAGACCATTCTTGCCGTGATGGTGGGACGAAGCCCACTTGAACACCCTTGATTTCGGAAGACAGCATCAAGCGCTCTTACAGGAAACCATGATCTAAACATATCTTTTCGAGCTTGTAAAGTTCAATTAGCATAAAGGGCAATTAGTCTAAGCCACAAGCATCAATGACCTTACTCACACATACGCATGGACCCTTAACACTGCCCACGCTGCATTTTTCACTTTTCCTTTCTGCAGATTCTAGCCCTGGCTTTCTCCATGTTGATGTACTGCCAAATCCTGCGTGCGGAAAAATACATGGACTGACCTGGCGGTGGCCCAGCACTGACTGGGGCCTGGCGTATGGGAGAGTGTGTAAGATTTAGGAGTGAATTTTACGCTTTTTAAGACTCTGCTAGACTTCAAAACTCGGAGACAGTGCTATGCATCAGTGAAGCAACACGGAGGGATATTGTTACCTGCAGAAAATGTACATTCTCAAAAAACCGGATCCTATATTGGTAAAAAAAACACGTTGATATATGTTTACTTATTAAAACGTCCACAGAACATAAATAGACCAAGGATGCCTAAGCCGTATGAAGTGCAATAGTCATTATATTCTATTGCAGTGTGTAAAATATGCCAAATTGCTTTAATATGTTCGCTGAAGCCCAGCAAACATGGATATTGGGCCTCCAACTGATGTGCCATGGTAGTATTGTATTTGTATTGATCTCATGCCACAAGCAAACACGTCTCAGCAATTTCTCTCGTAGGTTTGTAGATTTTCAGGTCAAGGGTTTCATTTAGAAGTGGCATTATAATGCACTCGATAATGTGCTGTTTGCTTTTCCTAAGCCAAATCAGATTAATTGCTGTAACAGCTTCGATAGCCACTACACAAAAAGCCGTCAGCCACATGATTTATGAGACTTATAGGGAGATTCTTTTGTTAACTTGCTATTTGCTTTGATTTAGCTATGCTATACAATTTTATTGTATAGAATGTCTGCTTCTACAATCGGTTCATGTGTTCAGTTAGTCTATAAAACCATTAAACTGGTTAATTTACACAATGTGTGCTGTGTGTTCAAATTAAAAAAGACCAAAAAAACTGTTTTCCTGTCATATAACTTATATTTTGGTATAAAAATCCACATTTAAAAGCTCTTTAAAAAACATAAATACACATGTATAAAACTGGTGGTCATCATTAATAGTGTTAAAGCCCTGGTCGTTGTTCGCTCTGCCTCGGAGGTGAGTGCAAACTTCATAGTGAAATGAGGTAGAGTTCTTCAATCTTCACGTTATTGCATGACTTGGTGGTCAGTCATACTCCGGAGCCTCCATCTGGACAATACTCTCCTGCAAAGAAAAAGAAAAGTACAGTTAATACAAGTACAGCACATTTCCCAGCCCTGGTCTTAAAACATCTGGAAAACCCCCTGCTCCTGACACATCTGGACCACAAATAATCAGCTAATTTGCAGGTCTCTCCTCAGCTGCAGTGGATGTGTGAGATAAGAGAAAACGCTACAGCCAGCCACTGCTGAATCAGTGCTGCCACCTTATGGTTATATGTGGAGCTACACAGGTGATATACTGCACGCAACCTAGGAATACATAGACTGAATAGCCATAACATTAAGATCACCTGCCTAATTCTGAGTAGGCCAGCAAAACAGCTCTGACTGTTGTACTTGTTTCTTGTGGAGTCAGTGTTAACATTTTCATGCACAGACTAGCCTCCGCTCCCCACATTTATCAGTGAGCCTTGGGTCCCCTTGACCCTGCCACCCCTTCACCAGTTGTCGTTCCTTGGATCACTTTCGGTAGGTAATAACTACTGCACACCTGGAAGACTCCACAAGACCTGCTGTTCACTTGCTGCCTAATATATACCATCCCCCTGACCGGCACCACTGTAATGAAATATCTAGGACTATTAATAAATAAATGTGTATATTCCTAATTACAACAGCTTTAAATATGATCAAACCAGTGAAATTCACAAAGCAAAACTAATGTTTGCTGCTTGATGCATGTAGGGTTGAAAGTATTTAAAAAATTGTAATGACATAGAAAGGAACAAGAGAGAGAGAGAGAAAGACTCAGATTGATAAAAGATAAAAAGACATGGAAAAAAATGTAAAGGGGGAAGGAAAAAGAGAGAGACAGACAGAGAGAGAGAGAGACAGAGAGAGAGAGACAGACAGAGACAAAGAAAGAGAGACAGACCGAGAGAGACAGAGAGAGACAGAGACAGAGAGAGAGAGAGAGAGAGAAAGAGACAGACAGAGAGAGAGGAAGAGACAGAGAGACAGAGAGAGAGAAAGAGACAGACAGAGAGAGAGAGAGAGAGAGAGAGAACGAGACAGAGAGAGAGAGAGACACAGAGAGAGAGAGAGACACAGAGAGAGAGAGAGAGAGAGAGAGAGAGAGAGACAGAGAGAGAGACAGAGAGAGAGAGAGAGACAGAGAGAGAGACAGAAAGACAGAGAGAGAGAGACAGACAGACAGAGAGAGAGACAGACAGAGACAGACAGAGAGAGACAGACAGAGAGAGAGAGAGACAGACAGAGAGAGAGAGAGA